>JAAFCE010001963.1:8959208-9215614 GCA_013389805.1 Trigoniulus corallinus | reverse complement strand
CCCCCCCCCCCCCCCCGATCCGCCTCTGGATCAGCCCCTGTGTGGGGGCAGAGTAATTTTTTAGTTTATGGACATTTATTTTAAATTTCATCATCCTAATATAAGGTGATCATATTTTTGTACTTTGTTTCATTAAAACACAGCCCTGTGTAAAACGGAAACCTGTGAAAACGGAAAAAAAAGTTTGGGAACGATCAGGTTCCGCTTTAGACAGGTTTTACTGTACTTGCCCTGCTTCCAGAACCTGGTTCGTGGTCGGTTGGTTCGTTGGTGTTTTAGGGTCCTTCAACTACAAGGTCATTAGAGCCCCGTCCACTGCGTAGTTCTAATGCAGGGACTGCATAGACACTACACACTAGTGCACTAATGCGCCGATTTTTGGGTATTAGCGGTACCCAGTTTTCCCAAGCAGCCACCCATGTCAGTACTAGCTGGGGTTGCGTTGCTTAACTTCAGTGATCAGACGAGAAGTGGTGTGTCCAACCAAACCCTCCTAGATGACAGGTCTTGGTCCAACGCAATAAGCCGCGGCCCTCCCCCCCGGTTCGTGGGCCAGCTAAGTTGGAGACCTCAAATGCAGAAATCCGCAGTTCCTCTCGTTGGATTTTCACAGGATCGAACCTGCGTATACCAGTAGCAGGAAAATGGTATAATAGTAAATTAGCCTGTCAACGTCAACAACAGTTCTGCTTCATAATCCCCAATTTCGGTTTCCACCGCACATTTTATTGCAATTTTTCCTCCTTTTATGACACAAATATCAATCGATCTTCCATGTCAGAAATATGCAATTGCATTGAATCAAGCAAATGAAACCGACCATTAAGCATCAATTCCCCATCAAGTCATTGTGTTTACTAATCAACCGTGCAGAGCAGATATGAAAATAGAAAAAGAAATCACAATCAGTAAACTATCTGTAAATCGATATCTAGCCCATCTGAATGTGTTTGCGTGTTAAGGGAGTGTAAGGGGATCGGTCCCCGTCATGCGTCTACAATCAACCCAAACCACCTCTACCCATTACTAGTGCCTTTCTAACACAACCACCACTCAGTAGACGAAAAAAACAAACACCAAAACAAGTACAACAAAAATCAATAAGTCGCATTTTCAGAAAGAAAAAAAAAATGCATGCTATATATTTTTTTTCTGCAGAAGTAGAAAGAAAGAAAGACAGAAAAATTATGTACGATTATGCAAATATGCAAGAAGAAAAAGAAAAATCCACTTCTGTTCAAAAATCGGCATAATTCCACTCTGTGAAACTACTTCAACATATAAAGTTAAGAGAACCTTACAAACAATTCAATTTTTTCGACCCCTCCAAGGAACTAGAAAATTTTGCCAGAAATTCAACCCAACATAAAAGAAAATTTCAAAACATTACCAAAACTTACGGCCATTCATTTTCTAGAAATTGCAAAATCAAATTCGTGTCTCTTACCTGCAAACAAAAAAAGGAAATTGACATTAGACGAGACAAGAATATAAACAAAGCAATGGCAGAATAAGAAACAATGTCCAAAATATATGAATAGACAATGGTACAATACAGTATAGCAATTCATCATTCCCTTATTCCACCTGTGGCAAAGTTGGGTCTGCGGGTTCAGCCCCCCCCCCCCCCGACTCCCGCTCATCCCACCAGGTCCCCATTCACCTGACACTAACGCATCTTTTTGCAAAAACTACTTATCGGTTTACTTTGGTCTTCCTCTGTCCCAGCGATTCCAATAACCTGTATCCCTGTAATGGACCTAACGACCTCCTCTCCTCTTATTACACTGACATGACCACACCACACCACCTCCATCCTCAACTTTTCCGCGATTTCCCCCCACCCCAAACTTAGTTCCCTGCTTATAGCGGGGTCGGCAACAAATTCGTCGTTATTTATTGGTGTTTTAGGGCCCTTCAACTACAAAGGTCACAGTCCCGTCCACAGCATAGTTCTTATGCAGTCTCTGCATAAGAACTGACACTACACTAATGCGACGATTTTGGGGCATTAGCAGTACCCAGTTTTTCCAAGCGACCACCCATGTCAGTACTAGCTGGGGTTGCGTTGCTTAACTTCAGTGATCAAACGAGAACTGGTGTGTCCAACGCAATTCACCGCTCCCAACCAATTCGTCACGCTGGAACCAAGAACACGCACGCGCAAGCTGCATTGAACGGAATTTTTACGCAGCCGGCTACCAACCTAATGCTGTAACCCCTATGCCGATTCGTTGGGGCACTTCCCTCCACCGGCAGAGGGAAGGGCAGGCTATTACACTTGGAAATATCGCCGAACTACACGAGCAAAAACTCCATGTAGCAAGGGTTCTTTCACGTGCAGGTGACATCGTACACATCACACGGGTCCACAGGTTTACTCTTCTCACAAGTTTACAGAGCCTCTTTCTAGTTTGAAAGAAGTCAGGGCACCTCTGTCCAGGATGGAATCTGGAACCGCTGCCACAGAACTCCGCGCTACAGAGAAAAGAGTTCAAAAAAGAAGACGTGTAAAATCGGCAAGATGCCAGGTTTAGGAGCTCCCCACGACGTCGGCAAATAAGGGTCAACGATCTCGGGTAAGTAATCATTTCCTGGGTTGGTGGATTGTCTTGAAAAATATCCGTAGTGGGACCTTAGAAGTACTTTAATGGTAACTTTTGAGATTGAATTGCAGTTTGTCAGAATTCTCATCTGGGAAGGGGAAATGGAAACGCATCAGGCGTTAAGCGCACTCGAATTTAAGCGGGAAATTCTTTCCTATCCATTACATTTGACTGGAGCACCTGCCTAAAGTGGAAGAAACCTGTGGCGAGTGAAAGGCAGTGAAAGGTTCATTACACCAAGTAGAGAAATGTATTACGAAATTAGGGCATCTACTAACGGTAAGGTAAATAAGTATCAGCCGGAAGTTGTGTAGTAAATTGATTCCTTGTCAGCAATCAGACTGGCACTAGAGTCAAACATTCCAAATCCAAAGTGGCGTTACTGAAGGGGTACATATAGTCACTGCCACCCTCGCCCAGGAACAGGAAATACGGAAATCCTTACTTGTTATCGTATTACTGGTTTATCTCATGCTATTACCAACGATTATTATTTCCAAGGAAATAGTTTGTCACAAAAATATCAACAGTAATCAATTTAGGTACATGACTGAAGAGCTATGGCTTTTTTCGTTGGTCTTAGGGCCCATCATCTACAAAAATCATTACAGCCCCGTCCACTTCATGGTTCTAATGCTGAGTCTGCACAGACACTATGATGTTACGACGACTTATGGATACTAGCAGTACCCAGCATTCCCAAGCAGTCACCCAGGTAGTACTAACTGGGGTTGCGTTGTTTAACTTCAGTGATCAGACGATAACTGGTGTGTCCAACACAATACAGCTCCCTCGCTTATGGCAGGAACGTGCCGTTGCCGTCGTATCTCCCCAACGTTATGTCCCATCTGCTGTTTTCCTGTGATGGGGTTCAGACCAATTTCTTCCGTTTTTCTCTGGAAATGCTCATACCACACCAAGTCCACCTTCTCTTTTAGGAAATATCGCCCAGTCCTAGGACCTCAAAGGCGACTTTCGTAAGATAGGAAGCGGTAATACCACTGTTTCGTATGACGAGTTTCGACCTTTTATACATGAAATAAAAATACGCGTACATCGACAAAATTCCCCACATGACCTAGTTCGGTTTCCTCTCTTCCGGCGTCAGTAAATTACCTCCTGGAGAAGACTTGTGTTAAGGATACCAGACCCTGCCGCTGACGGGTTTAAAGAATTATAAAAAGGGTTATTTTACTAGCATGTCACCAGGCACATCATAAAGGGCTACAACCTTACTGCCAATGTGATAGAAGGGCCCCACTTTGGTGCGATGAAGGAAACAAAAAACCGTTATGTCCGACAATTTATGAACGCTTCTTTCTGACGTCACTTTCGACATGCGCAATGGCACCGTTTCACTTTAAAAAGTCACCATTGTCAGCTTCACGAAGTTAACAGCTGATGCTAAACAAATTTTGGTTTAAAAACGTGAAGGAGAGGAAGAAAAACTACTCCAGATAAAAGCCCGATTAAAATGTTAATGTTTTTGCATTTGTTGGGTTGAATCGCACAAAGTTGAAAAGAATATTAAACCAAGTAATTCAGTGACTACAATGGCAGGCGACTAAACATGGGGCCCTAACGCCCATACACACCTCTTTCTTGTGTGAAATCGATTCTGCTTTCTAGTGATTTTGCTCTATTGTTGAACGCAGACTTCCATTTAAGATATTTGGCGGCATAAATCAACCAAGGAACCAAGGTCTTAAGGAGCGAAGACGAGGGCAGAAAAAAAAAAGGGGAGAGCATTTTGGGGTAAAAATAAGATTCAAGGTGTCCCCCATTTTAACAATTTCTCAAAGTGAGGCCATTGACACTGGAGGCAGTAGTAGGAGCAGTAGATGGAGAAGGATTGCAATTGTACCCAAGTCACTAAGCACCCCTTATTGAACCTCCTCCCCTTCCCGAAATATGCACATGTAAGCTACGTGCACCTCAAACGTGCTGAGGAATTAAGAAAAATGGCAGAGGCACACACACCCAATTCTCCTCCGCCTCAACAACATCTACTTGAAGGATGACTCGAACGTAACGCCCTCGAAAAAGCCTCACCCTGAAACTGCCTTATGATGGCTGCAAACGCCTTGGAAAAATTCATTACAACATGAAATTCTTCATTCACATCTGGTGCCCACTGACAATGCGAGATGAAGGGAAAGGTGGAGCACCCAGGGAAGAGGGAGGGTGAAGGAAACATGGGTTGTGCCCTCCCCCCCTCCGCTTGAGATGTGACCGGATAACGATAACTACGAATCTATTAATTTCACCCTCAGGTGAGAGATCAAAACACGCTATAAAGCCGATATAGAAAAAGTATTTGGCAGTCAGTCTGCTTACGGCATCCTAGTAGAAAGACCCAGGGGCTGCACCAGGTGAGACTAAGGGTTACGCTTATTATCGGACACTCAATTTGTAAATATGATTTCACAATAAAAATTTGAAGTGAAATGACCAACAGTTCAGTATCAATTTTATTTCCCCAAGTATCCCTCCCCTGTCAACCTTGGTATCCCAAGCATTTTTACCCCAATCGTACCCGACCTCGTCCTGCCAGTGTGTTTGACCCACGAACTCTTAGTTGCAATGCTGAAATTATGTAAAGACCGAGTTTCGAAGTTGACCTGGTCTTATTTTTGGGCCCGAAACATCATACCATCTTTAAACCCTCAGCTGCATTTTGGGGCGATTTTAGGTCTGAGGCCCATCCGACACCATGTCCTACACCTCTGTGAATCCACCACCAAAAAGGCTACCAGGAAATGGTCTCAATGGCCGAAAAGCTGACACTAAAATTAAAGCGGAAGTTTCGATCCTTTCTGACAATCTTTGGGGTTTTACCGATTCTTTCATAAAGCACCGAGTACTAAATGATCAACTGCAAGCCTTTCCCGAGGTCTCTAAAGACATCACCCAAAGTTTAATCATAATTATTCATTTCCGGAAGTTGAAAAATCACGTCATATATAATGCACACCAGTACATTAGAAAGAAATGTAACTGTCAGGCAAGACACCACACCTTTGTTTACGGTGTTATCATTAAAGTCCCTTCATTCCCCTTTCTCCCCTAAGAATTCACCCAGTATCCTCTGATAATGGGCCATAAATCTCCAAGATGCATCCTCCTCACACAGTTACAACGCAACACTAATGGAGAGTATTACAAAACTACTGAAATACACAAAGTGGGCCAACGAGGAAACCAACTAGACGGTACTCAACGGTTAGGCAACATTACGGACAAGTGCTTACACACACACCTTAATGACTGCTCTTAAGTCTGGTATCCACCAACAAGTAAACATTCATTGCAAAATGTTCTCAGACGTTCGTAAACAATTTTAAACTTTGCCCAACTTCATCTTTCCCACTGATAGACGTTAAAGACTTTCCTTCCGGTTTATGAGCAATACTTTTAGGTGTGTGTTGCGTACTGCAAATGTAACTGCAAGGCCCGCAAAGCAAATAGCGGCTCTACCAAACATGTTTTCAAACATTTGTTTGTTTCTCGCTTAATTAAGATTAGCCTCTGAAGTCGTCCATCCATCTCTGTGCAGGAAGAGGGCGATTTAGAGAGCAGCGCGTTTAACCGCCTCCAAATTTGTGCCGCCCTGGAGCATGCTCCGTATTGCACCTCCTTGAACTCAACAGTGCCTGCTAAGGTGCACAAACTCATGACCCCAGAGAAACAGCTTCAAAGAGTTTTGGATTAAACAAAACTACACCTGAACACTTTGTCTAAAAGCATGTCAGTCTTCTCCCAGCAATAATGGGGTTGGACAAGCAAACAAAGAACTGCATTCATAATGTGTACTCCAGAGATTTTGACGTGTCGCTGGAAAGTCGCCGACCCCCTCGTGCCAGAAACAGAATGGGACCAGACCCCTGGATACAAAGCTATCGTAGGAAACAGCCAAGATGAACGTCAAATTCAAGTTTCCAGTGTACGTTTTTCTGTACCGGAAATGAAAGCGTTACAGAAGTAAGTCACACCCTTCTACCAGTACTGAAAACACTACTAATGGACAGGCCACTTCAATATTTATGGCAGAACAAGGTACCAGAGAAGGAAAAGAGTGGGAGGGAGGGAAGAAGAGATCGTTAGACGGAAAACGTACCTTATTGATAAGTTACGGCACGTTTCATCCATCATATAACCATTTAAAGGCCCTTTAACTGCTCATCTTTATATAAAAAAAACCCTCTGTTCGACCATAAACTTTGGGACAGTGATAGAAGAAAATTATTATCAGCGACGAGCACCTGTACTGTTCACACGTCAACCTAGCGCCATTTTTACAGAGTCATAACCGGTAAAAAAAATGTTATAAATTTTAGATTCTACTAAGAAAGTCTGTAAGAAGCATAGTATTATGTGCTACCTTTCAAAAAGTCCTTTTAAGTTTATGTATTGCCACTTTATTTGGGGCTTACAGATGTCTTTTACAGAACCCTAGTGGAACACTACCACCTTGTCTCCACAGGTTAGGATTTGAACTCGAGACCTTCCGGATGCCAAGTGAATATAATCCTATCATATGGCACCCACCAGATGGGGCCAAGCAAATATAAGAACTGCTAAAATTTTGATGACAGGTTTGACGTATAGGTGCGTGACGGTCCTTACCAAATGATCCTTCCACGCCTCATCAACTAACCTCTACAATGGATAACGTCCCACAGCAGGAATCCTCTGCCCTTATCACGGCCTAGGACAATATCGGGCATGCGAGTTCTCGCCCTCCATTCTGCACTGAACACCAGTGCACCTCTAACCATTTTTACGTTTACTCCCTCGCTCCAGTTCCCACTTAAAGTTGGACCTAATCAATTCCACACATGGGACGGATGAATGGGTGCATTATTACTTATGTTTATTTGGTGACCCACTACAAAGATTCGATGGTCCGTAGTTTGAAAAATCACACTACAGATGCCAAGGGAAAGAGGTCTAGCTACGGCCCTTAAAACGGGCCTCAAATATGCAACACAGGACCTTAAGATGGTATATTTAGGTGAAAATTTCACGCTCAGAATTAGGAGTCCCACTTTCAACGATTACCAGGTTTCTCCGGGAAGCCGAGGGGTCCGGGCTTGGGGGAGAAAAAAATTGTGATAAGTAGACGAAAGCAAATTTATGCGATAAAAGCCAGTTTCTAAGAGTGTCAATACCGACCTGGATCACAATGCGTGGGACGTTATTGCACCATCAAAGCTAGACAAGGCAAGCGGTTACTAGCGGAGGAGGACAAGGAAATTTTTTTTGGTAGGAGAACATGCCAACATTTCGAAAATTACTCTGCATTTAAGAGCGAACGATTTATTAAGTAAACAAGTAAACAATAGCATTTTTGGAGGTCATCTCACGTTGACTACCTTATCAGTACGTTATTTTAAACAAACTTCACCTGCCAAAAAAGCGTACTCTGGGGGGAAAAAAAAAGTGCAAGCTGGTTTTGCTTAATATCGGTCTGTTGTATTGTTAGGGTAGCGCAGAAGAGAACCACCGGTGAATTTTTCAGACCTATCCTAAATAAAAGGAACCGAGTGGAGAGGGCAGTAGTTCAACACCAAAGTTAGTAACATATTAGGCAAGAATATGCGCTACAAGAGGAGATTGTGAGGCTTTACGATTGGAACGAGGAGAGGAAGACAAGGAACCCTCGTCCCTCATTACAGCGAGACATTACCCTGTGCGGGGCGGAGGAGGAAACTTTTTGACAATAGAAGAAAATGAAGGTGTAGCAATTCTTATAAAGGACAACAGACTAACGTCCTTCAAGGTGCCAATAAGGAAGAGAAGATCCTGGAAGAAAACAGCAGTGGTGGCAGTACCATTATCTCCAAATCACTAGAAATTGAACTCAATCCGCCTGCACACTTGTCGGATACATATCCGATTCCTATAGTCGCAGGGGATATGACAATTCTCCTTTAGAGAAAAAGGGGGCAGACCAGAACTCGGACGCCGAGGCTCTGAAGGGGTACCAGCTTCAGAATATATTTAAAACAGCCGATAAAACCGATGCCCCCGTGAATCATTAGTCTTGTAGGTATTCTGAACTGGGACACTACGTGTAAACTATGACTACTACACCTCTCTTTACGTCTCGATAGCAACTCTAATTCTGACAACCTGTTTAGCGCAGCAGAGGTTGTCCGGGTCCATTATGCTACACCTCCTCCTGCCAAAGTTACCCAACCGATTCTGTTTGCATCCTGTTTTAATAAGAAGCCTGTTGTATGCTGCCGGAAGCATGTGGAAAAAACTACCAGGAATCGAACCAGAGAGTTCCACACATCCCTACCTTGTGACTTTGACAATACGGATAGAGCTACGCTCCACTGCCCAAGTCTCAAAGAGTATTGTGCACATTGAAACTAGTGGAAAGAAAGGGGTAGAAGTTATAGCGAGTTACTGGAGACCTGCTTTGTCGTGCAATAACGTGATGCGTGCGTTTGCCAATGAAGGGCAAGTTCTACAGGTCAGTAGTGTAGAGCAATGTGGGTCAGGGTTGCCAAATGAGGAAACAACTGAACAGGTTCCAATGTAGAACGAGAAGGAAATGACACAGACTGACGAAGACTCCTGGGTAACCGTGTACACGAGAGAGCCCAAGTTTGGGAGGCGAGTGCATTTGCTTTGGAGAACAACGATCTGCCTAATTATTATAACGCATTTGACATTTTCGGTGGGGGAGGGGGGAAAAAACTATATACAGTACGAGGAACAGTTATGGCCATTTGGAAGGATGGTCCCCATCTTGAAACAAATCATCAACTAAACATGGGGGACCGAACTTTCCTCTCTCTCTCCCTCTCCCTCCCTCCCTCCCCCGGAAATTGAATAGGCAAGCAAACAGATTCGGCTACTGAACTTAGAAATTGAGTGAGATAGTCTTCACATTCCCTCACATAGTAGTAATAAAATTACCTACGTATAAAAAAACGCCAAATATGTAACAAAATTTGATGATATGTTTACACAAGCAAATAGTTTGCCACAATTGAAAATCAAATGGGGCATCTTCGAAACACGTAGGCCCTCCCTCCCAGATTCATCATCATGCTGACATGATGAGGTACACGTCACGTGACTTCAAACACGATTGTACGATATTCAACCTTATATGTTTGTCCACGGACCGTTAACAATTACATCCGCCATGAACAACCATTACAATGGATTACAGGAATCGATAATACAGTGTCGTCGTGCTTTCTCTCCGGTATCGAATCGAAAAAGTCTTAAGTCCTCCACCACACTAAGTAGCATGGCTGCTTTAAAATGCAACTGGCACAGTTGGGAGGTCAGGGCCCGAGTTGTTTCTCCTACTGCATGCTCACTACACCGCCATCGTTAGCAGCAAAATTCTGCCTCTTGGCTCAAACGGCTTGCAATTTGCAGTCGACCTTCACACATTCGACAAGTCACACCAACTACATTAATAATAACACCGCTGGTAGCAAGAACGTTGTTGCCGCAGTCATTCGCAATTTAAACTCAACACAGACGTCAATATTCAATACCACGACTACTTCAAGATCTCTCTAATATTACGTCAATTCGACATATACAAACGACAACATGCACAGCTATCCCACACCTCCGGTTCCATAACTCAATTTGTAGAGCGAACTTTCAATTTCACCCTGAAAGAACGCAGTCGAGAGTAGTGATTTTCTCAACCCTAACAAATTCCTAAAAAAAAAAATCCATCTTCCGGTAGATAAGTTGTGTTGTGCAATGTTACCTACCTGCCTGTCCCTGAACCTTTAGTGGTTCCGGATTCGGGGTCCAAGCAATGAATGCTTTATGTCAAGCCCAGTAAATGGTAAAATGACTAAGATCGGGACAACGGTAACTCAACACCCTCATTGCACCCTTAACAGCGTTTTGGCGTTGGCCTGAAATTCCAGGCACGCCAGATTTAGTCGAACCCTAACACTTAGAAAATCTGCCGTTCTACACATTTTTCTCAGGGCTGAAATACTTTTTTTTCGTGCAGTGTAAGCACGATACACAGGACATCAGACTTCCTTCCCAAGGCATGCGTGGTCTTCCTCTAAAGCAGGCATGTCAAACTCGTGGCACCCCGAGGTACACATCGTAACATGTGCGTTGTCATGAGGGCCATGCAGTGTTGTCCTTTTTTTTATTATTTCGGAAATTTGTTTTTAAAAGTACCAAGACAATTGTCGAAATGTTATTTAATTAACAATAGTTTTAATCAAAATATGGCACTTGGCACCCCATTCCAACTATGCCGGGGACAACTGTTACCCTCTCGTTACGCCTCTGAGTAGCCAACAGAATATGTATACTGCATGAAATCGGTTGTGAGGGCCGCAACTCTAGGCTTCTAGGGCCGCCACTTTGACACCCCTCCTCTTAAAGACGGATTGTGTATGGGGCCTTAAGGAAGTCACCCAGCCACCGGCAGAGTCGAATCAGCGATCAGAATGCTCTTCACCCACCAATATAACGAAACGTTAGGGCACACATGGAACCACGAATTTCCTGCCTAAATTATGGAAGGAAAACGTACCGGGCGTACTCCCCTCCCCAACTCATGAAACTAATCCAGAATTCAGTACCTCCCTTAGAAGACAGGCCACGAGCCGCGGCCAAGAGAGAACCTATTCAATAAGGTCAAGAGGCAATCAAACTTCCAATTTCTTTACCGGAGGTAGGCAAAAACAGCAGACAAAAGCAGTAATTTCAGGGGTAATCTCACTAGGGCTAGGGCAGGAGAAACTACGATTCTCCCCCGCCCCGTCCAAAATATAATCGGACAGATACCATGAAAATAACTTTGGGACAATAGCCTTCCTGATAACAATTGAGCACAGCTTTCGAAGCCATGTATACAACATACAAGGAATCAAATCGGCATATATTCAGTCACTTTAGTGGTGTAACCTTTCCACCCCATCCCCAATCTGATCGACAAAAACATGCCAACACAGCATTAGTTTTAATTTTTTATAACGACGGATGGATTACAGATCAGATTTCTCAATACGACTATCGAAATAGATTCAAGACATTATACTCCCTCCCTTCCCATCATATTAATGCAACAATGCGAATCGAAAATACATCCAATTTCTCCTACAATCACTTATTAGGATTCTCACATCATTTACTACTCAAATGCACCCAAGCAGAGAGAAAGAGAGGAAAAAAATATATATCCTCTAAGCAAACTACAGTATCTCTAAAATGATACCATCATATATTGATTTTGAAAAAAAAAGTGAAACATATTTCCTCTTCATTTGCCTCCTCCTCTTCCGCTCACAAAATTGATTCAAAAATTCAGTCAATGCACCACATGCACAGAAAATAAGGAGCCATCTTCACTGTTTATTGTATCAATGTATTAATGAAAAACACGGCAAAGTCGATATTACATACTCGATAACTATGGTTCCAACAAGCAAATAAAGATAAGGTTTGGGCTTCCCCCTCTCCCCCCCCCCATTATGGGAGTCAAAAGATGCCCAAGTAATATCCTAGTAAGAGAAAACGCGGACTTATCACGTGTTTTTGAGCTGCTACAATTCAGAGGAAAGAAAAAAAATCATCTTTGTTACCAGGGCAACGACCTCTCGAATTTCGAGTGGCTCTCCCTTCAGAAATCGCATGTCCCACCTACGGTAAGGGTGGGTTTCTGATTGGAGTAATGGCAATAAGGGAGAAAGAATCAGAACTGGGAGAGAAATTATAAACCCACCACATATTCGTGCGAGTAGATTGTTGGTCGACAGTATTAGAACATGCTACATCCTTTAAATGGTTGCAATGCCCCAACACATCAGGATGTCAATTTTTCTTTCGTTGGTGTTTTGAGGCCCTTCAACTACACTGGTCATTAGAGTTCCGTCCACAGCATACGTAATTCTAATGCAGAGACTGCACAGACGCTGATGCGACGATTTTTGGTATTAACGGTACAGAGTTCTCCCACGCGACCACCCATGTTGATACTAGCTGGGGTTGCGTTGCTTAAATTCAGTGATCAGACAAGAATTGGAGTGTTCAACGCTGTACAGCCGCTCCTGCAATTCAGGTCAGTAAAGCGGGCTTCACAACAGCAACGGGAACGGCAACGTAAAACGTATTTTGAGCGGAGGGGAGGGGCGACGGGTACGTCATGTAATGGAGGTGCGCTCCTATTGGTCAAACGGCATACG
Source organism: Trigoniulus corallinus (assembly GCA_013389805.1). Lineage (NCBI taxonomy): Eukaryota > Metazoa > Arthropoda > Diplopoda > Spirobolida > Trigoniulidae > Trigoniulus > Trigoniulus corallinus. The sequence continues at coordinate 9,202,809 of JAAFCE010001963.1, read as the reverse complement.
TTTAAAGGCCGGTGTACACTTGGCGTTTTTTTACGCGCGTATTCTTACGCGCGAAGGCCTCTGACGTCATGAAATTGCAGCCGGCTTACTATGCCGGTGCACACATGAGCGTACTGTACGCTACTTGTGAGCGTAAGCGGCTTTCAAGCGTAAATTTACGCGCATTCCCAAAATCAAAAATTTTTGATTTTGAGGCGTTTACGCTTGAAAGTTGCGCATGCGCGGCTCTCATTCTAGCATATTTAAAACAATTTTACCGACATACAATTCTGAAGTTATTTTTAAGGTGAAAAATAAGGGATTTATAAGGTAAATTAAGGCTTTTTAAGTTTGTAAATACAAATTATATTCTTATATTATATTATATTCTTATATTAATAAATTTTAAAACTATTATATTTCCTAATCACAAGCATATTTCTACTTTACTGCATATCATAGTGGATAGTGAAGCATGCTATTTTTCAAACATGCGTTTTATTAACCTTTAAAAGTTAGGAAAGTTTTGAAAAAAATCAATTATAGTTATATTAGGGTTGTGAAACCTTCAGTAGCTTAGTTTTATTTAGCCCTCTACAACATTCTACAAAAAATTCTGCTTGCACGCTTGAAAAACGACGTCCACGTGTGCACTATCATCTGTTTTTAGGCGCATGCGTAGAAGCGTTCATTTATAAGCGTACAGCAATGGCGTAGGGGCGGAGCAAGCGTTTTTTTCATACGTCATTTTGTCGTCATATGCATGACGACATGCTTTACGCTACGCATGAAAACAACTAAAAACGACAAGTGTGCACCGGCCTTAACGGGAAAGCGAGCTCAACAATGGTGGAAAGATATGTGCAGTTTCTCAACAGCTCACCCATTAAAAGATGAAAACATCAGTGTTGGGTAACAATGCAGAGTGTGAACGTGTTTGGGAACAAGGAATGGGGGCAACATCTATACATATGAAATAGCCTGACGTGGGACATTTCACCAAATTAACCAGGTCCCAAATCTATTGATGCTACTATGCGCTAAAATCTCAACTCTCTCCTCTCAAATATAAAGTTCAGAAATTTGTTGGGATAACCGCAAGTGGATGGAACCCAAATTATGATCACTATCACCTGCCGTCCGACATTGACTAATACTGCAGAGACAATTCCGGGCCATCTTTGTCACCCTGGCCAAATCCTGTACCTCTTTTCGAACAACGAGCACTCAAGAAGTGCGCCGCTCATCAGACAGGCAAGTGTGATATGTCAAATGTCGCCTACACCAGTTAAATTTTACATGGAGAAGTTTAGATCTGAAAATGTTTCCACCTGTATAGGTTCAAACCCCTTTTAGTCCCCTTTCCGAATGAAAAAAAAGTCTTTAAAAACAATGCTGACGTTAAGTAGTCCGTGAGTTGACTTCTTATGCGACCCCGAATTGCAACATAATCTATTCGCCCAAAACTTTTCCTCATGGAAAGACTTTACGTCATTATAACGTCACTGCTGACTTGTGGACACTGACAAAAATCATCACCACCACCAATCCTTCATCAATACAAACCCTAACGGTCACCCCCACCACCATCTCCCACACTCAATTCACTCGAGTGCTTCCATCTCAATTCGCGAAAATAGCCAGTTTGTTTCGTCATGTATTTCAAAACAACTTCATATTTATTTAATAAAGTCCATTCACGCGTAAATAACACTGATAATATTCTCTTGAAATCAGGTCAAAGTTCACGTACTAAGATGCAAAATCATAGCTTTTAAGTTACGTTGCTACATTGCAGTACAAATGGCAAAAAAAAAAACTACTAACCCTTTTCCCTCGGGGGTCAGGTAACCATTTTCTCTCTCGTCCGAAAGGAATCAACCGACTTCGAACCTAGAACCACTGAGGCAACTGTAGTACGCTACCTCTACACCACCGAACCGGGCCAATACACCGAAATGGCATGAAATTTTATTGAAAAGATGCCCCACCCTCCCTAGCCCCTCCAACGCCCAACGAGTAAACGAGTTCCAAGTACGAGTCTAGGGTCACCAAGGAAACCTGAAATTAACTAAGTAAGACACTCGGCACTACTCTGAAAAGAGGTTAAACTCTGGGGATATTTTCGTTTCCGTGTAGAGAGGGTTTTCCCATTCAAGTGAATGCATTAGTTAACCATTATAATTAACAAGGTTTCAGTTTACAATGAGGTTCGTTAGGGGTACCATTTGAAAATTGTGGCATCATCTGAAGGCGGAGTTTAGTTTTTCTTTATCGCGCCCTAAGCTACTTAGGCGTGGACACAAATAATAATTCTTATAACCGGTAATTTAAAAATGAAAAACCAAAAAATAAAAACACCATAAAAAGATTAACAATTATCAGCTGACAGACATTATTTACCGACCCGTTCATAAAAGAGACAATTTCCGCATGTAGGTCCTACAAAGGGAAGCAGTAAATTGCCTAGAACCAGGTTCTACAGAGAACTGCCTTCTCCGCCCATCAAGATAACTTCCTCGTCCTGAAAAAACAGTTTGCAAATATCAAAAACGAACTGGGATAGTAACAGGCTCTGCATGGATATTGTACATCCCGCCACACATTCCAAGCACCAGCCAGGTTTACGTGGAGTACATAGGCGTCCCCACAGACAACCCGTCAAATATTCTTGTAGGTTTCTAGACGCCTGCCAGGGGCACCCCCAGCCAGAGCTGTCTCACTAACCAGGGGAGCCGCGATACTAAGACTGAGTCCCTACATTCCAAATGTCAAAACAACGGAGATACGTTAATTATGAGGTGGATGGGTCAGTACCAGCAGACCCGACCTTGTCACAGGTGGGTAAGAAGGGTATGATAATGATTCGAGGTCCCAGAAGCGGCGAATTATGTTGGACACACCAGTTCTCGTCAGCTTGGACACGCCAGCTTGGGAAAACTGGGTACTGCTAATACCCAAAAATCGTCGCATTTGTGTCGTGTCTGTGCAGACTCTGCATAAGAACTACACTGTGGACGGGGCTCTAATGACCTTTTAGTTGAAGGGCCCTAAAACAACAACAACAAGGTCCCAGATTAAGTTCATCTTTACCAAGTTTTATGCAGTAAGACGTTCCTAATTAGAGTCGTTTAAATAAAGAGGAATACTTTTATCCTTATCCAACCCAGCCAATTTAATAACAAAAAAGTAAGAACGTGATATACAGTATTATCACGGCATTAAATACGAACCAAGAAATTGGAATAACTACTAGTAATTTCGTCTCGCACTCTAAAAGCTGTCTAATTTTGAACCTTGTTATGAATTTCTTCAAGCCAATTCATGAAAAAAAATAATTAAAAAGAAAGATAGGGACGTAACTATGTAACCATGGCAGCACTAGTTATCTCCTCCACAGCAACGATTTCATTTTCAATGGCCGACTTTGAAAGGTGAAATTATTCTTTCGATATCGAAACGATTGCACAGTAGCACCATTTCACACCTATTTACAAGTCAACCGCTTTTTTTTAATTCCACTGTGTCTACGCAACGCTCTTCCAGTCAAAATTTATTGGACACGAGGTCTTTTGTGTGAATGACTACCACCACGTCGTTCTAATTTTTAAGCCTTTCAAAAACTCCGTCCGATGGAATCTTTTAAGAAAAGCTGTCATTTTTCAAGGTAAAAATTCACGTATAAAAATAGACTTAATATACGGCTGGAAGTAATAATAACAACTTTGAGCACTACTACTTACTGGCCATTAACCAAATACTTCACCGACGCCATTACGTAAATGCATTTCCGATTGATTTTAAGTAGTTTTTTAAAGACTATTAAACGTATTATTTAAAAAAAAAAATATGGAGAAAGAAAGAACAATATAAAGTCAATAACGAAACCTTTGTTCTAAGTAGTATACAGTATATTTGTTTGAGGAGTTAAAAAATTCGCCAATATATTTCATTTAAGGAAATCATAAAGTCAATTTAAGAAGCAGTTGTTATGGAAGACATTTTTCGAATTAAAAATTCAGAATATCGATGCGTCGCCTAGTCGCACAAATTAACCAATCAGAGACTTTGTATCAAAAGGAACAACTGAGATAGAGTGCAAAAAAAAAAAAATGGTAAGAGTAGTTGACAACAAATTGAAGAGCTTCTAAAAATTACCAGTCGTATCATGCTGGTGACAAATGCGTTAAAAGTAAGCACTCTTATCCATTGTAGGCTAGCACGTTAGCAACAAGCGACTGCTAGAGCAACCTTTTGATTCCAACTGAAGCAAAGCAACTACTAACCCTTTCCGCCTATGGCAGGGTCGGGTACTTATCTTTGTCCCTCTATATCAGTGGTCTTCAAACTTTGTCGAACTATTGGGGGAACCCCAACCCACCTTTAGAAAAGTACATCTTGCCGCAGCTAACGAATTTTCCTTTTGACTCGCGGAACCCCCAGAGATGTGCTGTGGAACCCTGGGGTTCCGCGGAACACACTATATGGACACATGGGCGATGTGTTGGACGGAATTCGTACGCAGCTGGTTGCTTACCAAAGCGGTCTATTGTTCGTTGAGGCATCCACCGAGCACCTACACCGGGGAATTTTACCTCATCTACCCGTTCCACAGTAGAGAGAGTCTTTCGCATGCAAAGGGCATTGTAAATCACACAGGACCACAGTTTCACCTCTCATCCGACGGAAAGTGCACTCTGCGCTTCCCTCTCCCGAAAGAAGTCCACTCAACTCGATCTAGTATCAAACATAAAACAAGACAGTAATGAGCACTGCTACCGAGTGCGCCACCGAGGCAGGTTTGATTCCATCCTACGAGTAACGAAAAACTGATTTGACCGGCCCCTTCCCCCACTAGGCTACTCACCACTGTCTTAACATCTTAATTCCTATCCTTCATTACACTTATAATAGTGTAGGACTTGGGGAGGGAGTGAAGTGAATTTTTACAGTGCCGGACTCCCGACAAAACATCTATTACCCACTAGCTTTGAACCTTTTAGCACATTACTTCAGACTAGCCCTTCTTGTTTTGTACCTTGGGATTCACTATTAGGGTGTGCCGGGATAGCTCCTTGATTTCGCTCGCTCTTCTAGAGTAGTATGTCCTGTACTTCTACGTGGCGTGACATCGTATTTCAGAGGTCCTCGCTCTTCATCATGGCGTCAACTATTAATAGCTTCGGGAGCCAGGTAACCCACTTCCCCATTAGGACTCCTCGATGGGCGGCCCATCTGCTACAGGTAAAGAATGTGTTACGTAGAAATGCCACAACTTCTGCTCATTTAACCTTTCTGGTAGGGAGCGGGAGGGGTTGCAAAGTCTTCTCACTGCCATACCATACGACCTGATCAGCAAGAAATTGAACTCAGTCACGCACTTAGACATCTGGCTCCACTGCCCGGGGGAGGACTGCATTCCGGGTAAAAACAATATCCGATGGACAAAGCATAAAAGACGACATGCTGCGATACACTATGAACTCTCCACTCCATGTCCTCAATTATCGCCTCTCACACGTGTCTTTTGGTTGCCCTCCGCACCTTGGGAGAACCTGCGGAAGAACACAACCTCGTCAATGTCCCAATTTTACCAGATCTAGACCCTTCACTTTCCTAACCCCGGAACAAATGCCACAGCCCCTGCTTATTTTACGTCAATCCACGCTTTTTTTTTCTGCCAGTAAACTTCCCGGAAGTCAAACAATTAGTTTTGAAAGTCGGACGTCCGTCCCAATAGGCACATGTGCGATCTGACAATCGTGCGTCTAGTGACAACTTGGCCTTAGGTGAATATGTGGTGGAAACCAGGGCCCGTGACAATGTGGCTCACCTTTCTATTAGTCTCAATTAGTGCGGCAGAGATTGCTTAGTAAATATACAGGAATGTACCTAGCATGCGAATTGGCCTACGGCTAAGAATTCACTGCATCAAGTGCAGATTTTAACCCTTGACAATGTGTTGACGCATACAGCATTAACGAAGATTAAAAAAAGGAGGGATCCATAGAAAGAATTGAGAGAGATCTTAACTCACTTAAGGCTATTGCGTATTTTCTGCCCTCGAATCTTATTAATTAAATTCTGTACATGCCTAGAATTCATTACAGATGTTAAGAGGAACTAAGAAAAAAATTGACATGCAAGTAATAGTAACTCACTGAGTTGTAATTTTATTTCTGTACATGTCTTTAAGGACAAAAATGCTCTATGTAATAAACACTAGCCTTCCCTCCTCCTATTCAATCCTTTGAGTACACGAAATGAACAAAAAAAATCTTAATATTTGTTTCGAATAAAAGCCCTGCTAGGACACTTCAAGAACGCCTCTATGACGTCAGTACGAACCAAGGTAACATCATTTCTTACACAAATCCCCCACTAAATCATAATACAGGACGAAATGTAAACAACATACAACACGTCGATAAGAGGCCAGAACCGGAAATAAGTTTCGAAAGCTCACAGAACCGTCCTTCCTTTCTCCTGTCGAAAGCTAAATAGTGAATTCTAGAATCTCACCTAAAATCAGCTATCACCTACTGACGTCAAACTGTCCAGCCTAACGTGAAAGATGCTCAAAATTAAATGACAAAAAAATTGCCTTTAGCATCACTTGATTTGTACCACAATGTGACAACCAAGTGACGTACTGCGAGGGTCAAAAGTTATAACCCAAGAAGTAGATTCGTAATTATCGGAATCGTTGCACTCATTTTCAACGTCTTGTTTTCAAGTATCTTCTTGCTCAGGTTGAGTAAAGGCGCGTTCTCACGAGTCAAATTTTGTTGACCAATTGTAGTTGTTCAACAAAACTTGAATGAAAACTGTAGTGGGAACCTCTGTTTCAATCGAGTTGATCAACATTTTTTGTGAACATTGATCAACATTTCTTGATCAAGTGGTAAGTCATTCACCATTACCCTTCAAGTGAACAATAGGTCTTTTGTTTAAGGCCCTTGTAGATATACAAAAGTGGACCCGTCAGAGGGGTGGCCCATTTGGGGGTCAACCAAAATACAGTGTTATCCACACAACTCCTTTTGACCCCATTTGTAATGTAACTGAAACCCCATTTGTACAACGAAACTGCTGATCAGTTTCTATTGAAATGTGTGAACGAAAATTGATTCAAGTAATGTTCAACTTTTGTTGAACAACTACAATTGGTCAACAAAACTTTACTAGTGAGAACGCGCCTTAAGTGTGATTGCGTTTGTTTGTTGTTTGATGTATGAAGTACGTTTGAAATAAATACAGTAGAACTCCAACTATGCGAATCGCTGATTATCCGAATAGCTTTCAGAATTTCAGAATAAAAAAAATTAAGAGAGAACGTACTACGATTTGCAAAATAAAGCGCGATTTGGCTGCCCGAAATCGGATAGTGACAGTCAAACAGCTTACTTTGACCAAAATGTTCAGCAAGCAATGACTTTCATTTACAGTATGGTACACGTACATACTGTACTAATGTAAAACCCTTTTAAGTATGCTTAATATGTAAAAGTGTTGTCTTTTCATTTAATTAATTAAAATCTCTTTTCATTTAAAAATAGTTTTTTCTCCCATTTTCAACATACAAACAGTGATAAATTCAATTAGACCTTTTTTTCGGAAAAAAATCCAATTATCAGAATTTTGGATTATCCGAATGGGGTCCGGTCCCAACTTATTCGGATAATTGGAGTTCTACTGTAATAATTTTTGCACGAAATACTAAGTGTTCTGTCACTCTTCTACAAGATGCTGGGTCTTTTACAAGAGCTCAGAGATGCTAGTTAATGTCCGCTTTCTTAATTTTTTTCACTAAGTATTCCCACAGGTGTTCAACTGGATTGAAGTCTAGACTTTGTGGTGGGTGGTCAAGAAGTTTTGGAACCCAACAAAGCAGCCACTCCATCGCTAGCTTCCATTTGTGCGTTAGGTCGTTGTCTCGCTGGAATGTCCACGTAAGGTTTCACTTCAAATGCGCGACACTTGCCGACAGATTGAAACACTACATTTCCCACTCTAGATACAGTTTCTGTTTGTTGGTGTTTTAGGGCCCTTCAGCTACAAGGACATTAGAGCCCCGTCCACAGCATAGTTCTTATGCAGACTGCACAGACACTACACTAATGCGACGATTATTGGGTATTAGCAGTACCCAGTTTTCCCAAGCGGCCACCCACGTCAGTACTAGCTGGGGTTGCGCTGCTTAACTTCAGTGATCAGACGAGAACTGGTGTGTCCAACGCAATTCGCCGTTCCCGAATCTAGAGTCAGAACTCGCAGTTTCAATCCCGCCATAGGTGGGACGAGGATGAGAGATTCTGGACAACGATCAACATTCCTTTACCAACATTATCGCTCCAACGGAGAAATAACCTTTGACATTACAGCACCGACACTACGTCACTAACAACTACTACTACTACTACTACTCATCACTGACGTAGGAGACTGATATGATTAATCAAAAAATTGATTGATTCTTTGAAGGTAAAAAGCTGACTCGCACGAATATTTACTTTGCCCTCTCTGGTCCTCCTACGCAACAACCTGACAATGAAGATGTGACACGCATTAGTGGCGCTGAAAACAACTTTCGACAGCCAAGAGTTTTCTCAATATTAATTCAAATACTATTATTTAACTACCAGGTGATTTAGATATCTTTACAGATTTCGCGGATCGAACCTATTCTCACTTCTGAGAGACAAATGAAGAGATTATCACTAACATTAGTCAACAATTTGGGAATCCACACCCAGTGCTACAAACACACACACACCCAATTCAGAAACTGATTCATTCATACTCCAATCGGCCATTCAAGGCCAACACAGGGAACGAACCACTCCAACACGTTTTCATTCATTCACATGACGCTTCTCATTAGATTCTAGGAATCTGTCCCTCTTCAATTCAGGATGGATCAGTTAATACTCATCCCACGGACCTTCCACTATTTTTTTTAAATGTGTCCCTTTGTAGGCCCTTCCAGAAGAGACAACCGCGCGAGACCGACACTGGCAGGACAAGACAGACCTTACCCTCTAGCCCTGTATTTTGTCGACGTAGAGAGGGTTCTGGTACGCAGGTGGCATCAAGTACAAGATGGGACCCTGGGTTTACTATGTTCAACATAAGGTGCAATTCAGGGAAAAGACATTATCAGCCACAGCCAAAAACAACACAGTTCGATATCATACTCAAGAATGGTTAAGCACTTCAGCTGGGATCGAACGCACTAACGCTCGCCGATATTACTCAAATTCAGACGTTCTGTTCTCGACATTAAACACGCCCACACACCAGAAACCGCTGCATCGCCGTCCCTCATTAGCGAGCACACCGCTGACCTTGCTCGAAAGGAGGGGGCGAACCTGAATTCTATGAAGCTACAAACTACGTACTTCATGCTCTGAACTCTGCCGTTTGAGCCTACCGAGGTCGGCCGTTAATAGGCATTCCTCTAAAAGCAACTCCTAACCCTTTTCCCGCCTATGGCAGGGTCGGGTACCCATTTGTCCCTCTGAATGGACACAGGGTGATATATTGGACATAGTTTTTTCTGCAGCCCTACGCTTATTTATCGTCGGTCTAGTGTTCGTTGGGGAATGCTACCGACGCCAGGGGGGGGGGCGAGCTCCTACACCTGGAAATTTTTGCCTCATCTACCCGTTGCGTAGTAGAGAGGATTCTTTTACGTGCAAGCGCCATCGTACACCCACACGGGACCTCGGTTTTACTTCTCATCCGAAAGAAGGCACACTCGCGGCTTCTCTCTCGCCCGAAAGAAGCCGACCCACCATGGTCCAGTATCGAACCTAGAACTACTGGTGTAGTTGCCGAGTGAACTAACCACTACGCCACCACGGCGGGTTAATAGGCATTCCTCTCACGTTACAAATTCGAGCACTAGGTAAGAAATGGACGGTTGAGGGGCTAAAGGGAGGGGGAAGAAGAGAGAAACCTTCAAATTTAATGTTGATGCTCGCAGGCCATTTTAAGAACCAGGTAGTCAACTTATCTCCTCCCCACCTCTGAGTTGATGGTCGATCGACGCACTCACCCTGTAAAGAGTCCTCTTTCTTAGCTTTCAAGTGTCGTCATCTGGCAGCTAAGAAATCCAATGAAAAAACCGCTTTCTTTAAAAGACCGCCACTTACTTCAACTTACATAAAATAACGAGCGTCATACAGCCATTTTCGACATTAAATATTCAAACCTTGCATTTAAAAGTCTCCTTTCCAACCTCCCAACCATCAAACTTCCAGAGTGCGTCAATATCCCGTGACAACGTCAAAACCACTGCGTCAAAGTGCACCTCAAAATTACAGCTTGGACCAAAATGAGGTTTGGCATCTCATGAACTATTTCATATATCATTATCAAAAATTTGAATTATTAATTCTGAATACCATTTGGACAGGTAAGCACATTGTAAGAAAGCAAACGGACGTTTTTCGCAATCTCGAAATGGCCTTGGTAACGATCTCTAACACACCCTAGCGAAACTTATTCCCTGGGATCTGTCCAAGCGTAAAGGCCAGGAAAAAAAAAGGCGGATTTCCCCATTGCGTTATTTAACGTCTACCATTTCCTAACGTAAGAATGATAACGTGCAATTACACGTCACGTACGATGATGTGCAACTTAATTCCTCGTAGAAAGGGTTCATCCATATCCAAGTGGCATCTTAAACTACAAGCCGAACCAAGGCTTCACCCCATCACAAGAAATGGGCTTCATCGACCGTCGAAAAGAAACAGGATCGAACCCCGGAACCATGCAAGCCAGGAGTACGAGTCAAGTATCCCGACTCTCATTAAGATCGCCCCACCAAACGTGTCACAATTTGACCAGAACCGAACCTGCAATCAGCAACTCACGAGTCAACAACGCTATTACCGAGCAGCCTAAGACAGGCAACTTCTTGAAATCATCCAGAAAAGGAAATCATCCAGAAAGGAAAGATAAATTCGCCAGATCCATTAATAAACAGAAACAGTGTGTACTCAGATCCGGAGCCAACGAACGAGAGTCGAACTAGTGAATAAATAAGGATGTGGAGGGGGACAAACCTCTGAGAAGGTGGAGCAGAACGGCGGGATTATGGGAATGGGGGAGGGGACGAAGTAAATGTACGGTGGCACCACCGGAGATGCCATGGAATCCACTTTACATTTTAGGAGAAGAAGAAGACTGCAGAGAGCGACGAGTTCAACGTCCGAGCATCAACTTTAAACGATTATGAAGAAAGTGAAAAAGCAGCGGTGAAACGCATAATAACAAGTGAATGACAGCAGCCATTTTTATCACAAAACCGTCTTCCCAAACTTTCAATGAATCTTCCAGACATCAATTTATGCAACACAAAACAACCCTCTACATCATTATATGCCCTCCATCTCAAACCAATTTCCATTAAATTTCTAAAATTGGCCTTATAAGAAACGAGATAAAATTCACTTCACGCAGTAATGCATTATAACGACTGCCGTGTGTAGGTTCAATAGTGCAATGCAACATCCTTCCACTGCCGAAATGGTTGCCAAGAACCCTTTCTAATCGTTATCACCAGCCCTTTTTCTCTGCCTATGGCAGGGTCGACGCAATCCGCCGGACGTTACGTGATACATTACTCAGCCGGTTACCAACCAAAAGCAACATCCCTACGATTTTCCTCTTTTTCCTGCTGCGATCCTTTCCCTTGTTGCTTGTCGGTGCTTTAGGGCCCTTCAACTACAAGGGCGTTAGAGCCCCGTCCACAGTGTAGTTCTGATGCAGGGACTGCACAGACACTACACTAATGCAACGATTTTTGGATACTAGTGGTAACCAGTTTTCCCAAGCTGCCACCCATGTCAGTACTAACTGGGGTAGCGTTGCTTAACTTCAGTGATCAGACGAGAACTGGTATGTCCAACCCAATTTGCCGCTCCTGGATCCCTTCCCTCCATCGCCGTCAGAGGGAGGGGGCGACCTCCTACACCTGAAAATTTGGTCGAATTACACGTAGTGAAGGCTCGGACACCACACGCAGGGTGTGGTGTACGATGTTATCCGTTTATTTTCCATCCGACAGAAGGTTTGGTGGCCTCCAGTCTGAAGGAACCAATTGCCTTTTGTTTCGTTGGCGTTTTAGGACCCTTCAGCTACAATGGTCATTAGGGCTCCGTTCTAATGCAGTGCCTGCACAGACTACGCTCTTACGATTTTTGGTATTAGCAGTACCCAGTGTTCCCAAGCGGTCACCCATGTCAGTACTAGCTTGGGTTGGGTTGCTTAACTTCAGTGATCGGGCGAGCACTGGTGCGCCCAACGCTACGCAGCCTCTCTGAGGTTGGTTGGTGGGTTCTATGGCAAGGAAGAGACTTAAAGATCGCCTTCCGTCATATAAACAAGTGAAAAGCGTGATTCGGTGCGCAGCATCACCTATCTACCCAACCCATGGGACACAATCCCCATATCTAATCAAAATTGATAATTGTGATTTACTAGTATCAATGAAGTAAGAGAAAAATAGGCCTTAATAATAATACGCGGAAATTGCCAGAGATAAGAGGGCTGCCTGTTATTTGTTTAGTGCCAGCTTCCTTATCATTGACTGAGGTATCAGGCCAGGCGGAAAAGGTGGGGGAATCAATCTCTTCCACTTAAAAATTTTGCCAATCCACGTGTATTTGGCTCGATGCAGAACGGGATCTTTTACGGTGCAGAGGTGGCATCGTACACACCACATGGGATCACGGTTCTAGTTCCCCCATTCCGGACCGGAAGGACATGCTGAATTCTCTGACAGTTTTATTACGTCGCTGATGCTAATTCCTAAATCTTAGCTATGCTAGATGTTCCCCAACCACCACCAGATGGACACTAATCAAGAGGTTAGTTATAGGACTACTGCTAGCTACAAGATTCGGCCCCGAAAGGAACTGCGTCCAGCATTCTCTCCTCAACATTAAAAGTTAGATGGGATCCCCTACACCAGAGTTCAGAACAACCATTCTTCACTCACGGATCAAAAGTTGTCTCTTTTAGTTAACGGCGGGCCAGATCCATTCACTGTCCTATTATAACTTCCGGGATTTGGATTTGTTGGCGTTTTAAGACCCTTCAACTACTAGGTCATTAGAGCCCCGCCCACAGTGTAGTTCTGATGCAGGGGCTGCACAGATACTTCACTAATGCGACGATTTTTGGATACTAGCGGTGCCCAGTTTTCCCAAGCGGCCACCCATGTCAGTACTAACTGGGGTTGAGTTGCTTAACTTCAGTGATCAGACGAGAACTTGTGTGTCCAACGCAATTTGCTGCTCCGGGGAGATAGCCTATTAATCATTAACGGACTAAGACTGCCACAACCGGCTCTCTACAGTTCACTAAGTACCTTAATAGTTGAAGGGTGTGGGATGGGCCCTTGTCAGAAGAACACGAGTGAGAAGGTAACCAGTGACAGATTGCTACCTAAATAAAAATACTAGTAAAAACAAAAATTCCTAACTACGGCGCTCTATTCTCGACCTTCAATTTCCCCAGTAAATGAAGGCTATTGGGCTTTCCCTTATATGAAATGCTGAATGGCCACCGGAGGAAGGAGTCAGCAAGAAAAGGAGAATGTGTTTTAGTTCCTTTACATTGTGAGTAGCCATTTGCTATCTTCCCGCTGGGATTTTAAGAGTTTCAAAAGAAGCGGGGGTAATCTTTTGAAGATGTGCTCTTTCCGTCGCAATATGACAGACAGTCTCTAACGTGACACTTGAAAAATGGTCCATTCACTTGTCTCTCTCAAAAACGATTAGGGACATTGACAGTGGTAGACAACCCATACATCTTACCGGTACACGATAACGTCAAGTAGAGATACCCTTAAACTCGTCTTTCCGCTTTCGGGTCAACTGCCTTTCTATCGTGTACAACTAGTTCGATCGTCATTTAAAGGGTTAAGTAAGGGAAGGGATTCTCTCCCAGTAATTCAGTACGAGTAGACTCAAAATTTCAAAGACAACCGGGGTTGGTTACGCCATTTTCAAATGTTACCACTTCCGAAATTCTTTGCGAGGGGCGCATTGTGTTTGACACACCAGTTCTCGTCTGATCACTGACGTTAAGCAGCGCAACCCCCAGCTAGTACTGACAAGGGTGGCCGTTTGGGAAAACTGGGTACTACTAATATCCAAAAATCGTCGCATTAGTGTAGTGTCTGTGCAGTCTGCATAGGAACTACGCTGGGGACGGGGCTCTAGTGACCTTTTAGTTGAAGGGCCCATAAACACCAACAAACAACAATCCCGAAAGTCTTTAAAAACAATTTTAAAGAATTTCAGACTTCTGAAATTTGTTCGAATCTATGACAGGGCAGCTCGCCGAGAGCAGGATCGAACCTAAACTCGAGAATATATAGCCTAGGCTACGGTTTGGTCAATTTTGTCATTTAATGACCATATGAAAGTACCAACACCAACAAACGGGAAGGGGGAGGCACTGGATAATGGAATAATTGGCAAAATTCCATGTAGAAAGGGTTAGTACGGACATCGTTCACAGGTGCACTTTGACTAACTTCCCTCTCCCTGGAAAGACACTCTCCCACCACCTAGGTCAGGTTAGAACCTGCAGCAGCCAAGCACCAGACAAACATGAGAATCTTGCCAAATATTTGAGAATCTCTGGCGCGCACCCTACAATTTTACTTCCTATGTGGAAGGCGATCAATGCTCGCGCAAAACCCTTTTCTCGCCTATGGCAAGATCACGTACCGAACAGGTCAAAGTTTCTCAATCAAAATTACAGCAGAAATAAGAGGCAAATTGAGAACTTAGTCACCAGAGCAAAGATGAATGCAGTCCCAACTACATAACCCTTCTAGCCACCTATACAACACCGAAGGAGCGTTAGAACCAGTTAGCGTGCACAAAGTCAGTGAGTTGATCAATAAAAACTGTAAAGTTCAAATGACTGCTTACAGCAGCAGTTGTCCCCTGCCAGTTAAACAGCATGCATTCCAGATGGTTGGGTGGTGACGACAAGCAACCTACTCCGAGAATCAATGTTGTAGCCTAAATCTTTAGGATCGCAGCATCTTTTACATCGCAAATTCATGAGATCATGGCGAAGTGGACAACAGATCGATATTTATAAAACACCGAAATAAACGTAGTAAGTAGACATTACTTCCCTCCTCCCCCTTGGTGGTCCAAACAATATCCAAGAGCAAGCCTATACTCCCCAAGCAGAGAAAGGACATTTCGGTAGCAAATCCTTCAGAGAGTACACGAGTTGCGGACAAGAATCAGGTTGGAGTCGGGTAATTCAAAATTCTCGTTTACCCTTTCATCACAATAACCCCCTGCCCCACCATTTGAGGGATACCCAGTAAGACCACATTACATCAATGTTACATCTCCAATTTGGAGGAGAGGGCGAGCTCAATACTTTGGAGTTGATGACATCGCACACACCACGCATGAGATCTCCCTACTTCCATGAACTGCCACTGATGCAGTTGGAAGCGGCTTATTATGTTGACCACATCAGTTCTCGGCTGGTCACTGAAGTTAAGCAACGCAACCCCAGCAAGTACTAACATGGGTGGCCGCCTGTGAAAACCGGGTACCGATAATACCCAAAAACCGTCGCATTAGTGTAGCGTCTGAGCAGTCTCTGCATTAGAACTACGCAGTAGACGGGGCTCTAGTGACCTTTTAGTTGACGGGGCTTTAATGACCTGTTAGTTGACGGGCCCTAAAATACCAACGAAACCGAAAAAAACCAGAGGCCTGATTGCTATTTGGCTAACCCAAGAGAAGCACCATCTAAGGTACAAAACACGTAGGAGGGGGGGGGGGGGGCGAATAAGGTTAGGGGTGGATGAATTTCCACCCATTCTCACGGAATGTGCACTGAAGTTCCAACCCCCTCACCTTAGGCCCCATCACATCATCCACCAATTAACACTATCGTCGAAATCTTCCAAAGCAAAAAATTTGCTCGTCTACCAGGGTCCTCCTGTCGAACGACGCATCTAATGAGATATAGTATGCCCTTAGAAATTCACAGTTCAGCACCAAAAAGCTCCAAACCTCATTGTTGGGAAAACGAAGTGAAGAATAGCCTAGGTCACCGGGAAGGGGGGGGGTTAAATTCAGAATAGTCGTACGAACAGATGAACTTAAATTCTTACGAAACTCATCAAATTTACCAATTCGAGACAAAAGCAAGCTACTACATTCATTTCTAGACGAGTGTAAACAAAGAGTCCCAGGTGAGATCAGCTCTAAATGTATCGCCGCCGTACACCTTCTAGGACACCCTGTACAGCAACGGTGGAATTTCTAAGAATTTGGATACTTCACGAAATACGTCTGCGCAATAGTTAACGCAGTACGTAATTAGGAGGTGCACGCACAGGAACTAACCATATGCTCACCGAGAAAATGAAAGACTTATCGAAAAAAGGACCACAGAGTAAACTAAGAGAGCGAAAGGAAAAGGTGAAGGACAGGGGGAAGAGAGAAATGGAGGAGGTGGAGAGTGAAAAATGGGAAATGAAAGGTGCAGCAAAGTGAAGATGAGAGGAGAAAAAGGGGGGAAATGTGCAACACACATGTAAATTGCGAATAACTGCCTCAATTCTGGCTTTCGTCCCTTAGCATTTAGTAGCACATGCTCACTCACACACACACACGGTTATCATCCTGAAAAATTGAAAGCGAACCGAGACACACGAGGGGGAAAGAGTAGAAAAATCAATATGGCAGATTCTACCATTTTCTACAATTTAGACTAGAGTACAGAAGTAGAACAACTACACCTTACGAGCCGAAACATGCTTCCAGCTAAACCATTCGCTTTCATTTAACGCCATACTGCACTCCTGCGAGACGAGTTATTTCCACGGCAAACAATATGATTGTGGTAGGTAGGATCATCATCCCATCAAACTAAGAGCCCATTCACCTGAATATCTACCTACCTTCTCATCTTCGCAGAAATTTATCAACTCCCAGAAATAAACACTCATCAACCAAATGTAATACCCAACAGAGGAGTTGCCAAACTCAACTTCCACCAGGCGGCCGTGGCAGCGTATCACCTGCACCATTCTCAATGATCCTGAAGAGCAATCTGAATTGAACCCAAGGTCGACTGTTGGTCGTAAAGGGACTTGGGGAAGTTAATATTAGGGCCCCAAAATACATTTGCCAAATAACTATCATCAAATGTTCTTAAAAATTCGGAAATGTGGCCTCAATTTGAGGCCTTTTGCGTCCGAGCCAGCCCTGATTAAACTCAAACACTTCGCCTCACCCAAGTCCAGGAGTTTCATTCATAGCCATGCCATGGGCATTTTTCCTGCCCATGGCATGGCCGGGTACGCCATTGAGCCCTTTTCATACGTGGCTGGTTGTTTACCCGATGCCACAACCCTAGATTATATAACACGTATCTTGCGAGAATGATTTCTTTCACCGTCACCAGGTGGGGGTGCGAGCTCCAACAACCCAAGGATTTAACGATTTACACCTATAACTTACTCCATGCAGAGAGGATTATTTTTACGGGTAGTTGACATCGTCCAGGACCACAGCTTCAGTCTCCATCTAACAAACGGTGAACCTGAAATAGCCTCTTCGACAGAAATCACCACCCCTCAACTAGGATTGTTCCTGCGACTATGAATGTAGGACTGACGAGCATTAGTGAACGAGCTAATGAAAAATTTCCTGACAAAAAAAAAAACGATAGCCTAGTGGAGGTTCTCAGGTAAAGTTCAATGTATCTCCACATGTCGTATGAGGGGTCACGAGATCTCTTCCGCTATGTCCTCTAGCCCAATTTCTAGCTTCCTTCTCCAACCAATTTCTTAGTCATCGCGGGACTCCGCAGCGAGTCGGGTATTTGTTAAAGACCAAACTGGCGGGACAAATATTGATTAAATTTACATTAAAAACACTGAATTACACGGAAAATGATGTCATGTCATACTGCGAATTGGCAATAGTTATCACATGAATGACTCCACATGTTGCAAGTCACTCGAATATAATATGCATTTCAAATGAGCACATGACGCAACGTTCGCCTCCAACACCACGCAGTCAAATGAAAACATCACCAACTCCATAGTGCGCAGAGCAACCAACAACAAGCAACCAGACTCTAGCAAGTAAGCAAACTAAACTGGTGTTCAAAATGAAAACGAAGGCGAAGCAACTCCTAACCCTTTTCCCGCCTATGGCAGGGTCGGGTACCCATCTTGCCCCTCTCAATGAACACAAGGGTGATATATTGGACTGTGATTTTTCCTAGCCGGCCGCCGACCGAAGCCGATCTACTGTTCGTTGGGACACTCCCCATACTCTAGGATGCACTTAGGGTGTCA
This sequence comes from Trigoniulus corallinus, assembly GCA_013389805.1. Taxonomy (NCBI): domain Eukaryota; kingdom Metazoa; phylum Arthropoda; class Diplopoda; order Spirobolida; family Trigoniulidae; genus Trigoniulus; species Trigoniulus corallinus. Next base: position 9,184,454 of record JAAFCE010001963.1, on the reverse strand, counting down.
ACTGCAATTCACCAACACCTCCCAGAACCAACCAGCAGCTAAGAACTGCTTTGGTGCAGGAGCGGGTGCAACCGCCTCAGGGACACCAACTGTCTCAAACAGTGTGATTGCTCGCTGCGCAACCCGTGTCTTTAGAGGCGACTATACTCCCTATTCGTCGCATTTTCGGCACCATCTCGCAATGTCAGTTTTGCTCATGATTTTGCAATGGCATTCTTCCCTGTTGCAGGGCATAAATTGTTGTGTGTCCATGCCAAATTTTGTACTTTTAGTTTTTAAGAAATGCCAGTAAATATGTATTCTCTTAACTTTGAACAGGAGTGTAGCGTTGCTCTTGGTCAGAGCTCTTGGCCGACAATTTACGATATGCACTGTAAAATGGATAGATATCCAGTTGTCGTCGTTGCTTCTCAACATCTGTCCACGGTCGCCGCCATTTCAATTTACTGAGCAAGTAATGTATAGTCGTAGTCATTCGCCGTCATGAAACCATCTTAAAGCAGACATTAAAAAATGCAATCCAATAAACGGTTGCTCGTATTTCAACGAAAAACAATATCGTCCAAATATTTTTACGACGTTATTTTACTTTAAACCTGCCTACTACATTATGAAAATATATTGTTACGTGTCGATAACGTCTAATATCAGTTAAAGGGAACCGAGCTCAAATGGGAGGATGGGGTGTGGGCGCGAACCAGCAGCCGTGAGGGCGATCCATTAACAATTTACGTCATTGCTCCTCCCGCGATGGATTCCAGAGTTCGAATAGTCAACATTCACTCAAGCTGCACGATAGCCAGGTGTTCCAAAATACGTATGACACGAAATCCATCACGCGGATGCAGGCACTAGGGAACAGAGGGTAGTGCAATACGCAATACGGCGGGATATAGAACTTTTGAATGGGAGGGAGAGGATTTGTTTCGTTGCTGTTTTAGGGCCCTTCAACTACGAGGTCATTAGAGCCCCATCCACTTCGTAGTTCTAAGGGAGCGGCGAGTTGCGTTGGACACACCAGTTCTCGTCTGATCACTGAAGTTAAGCAAGGCAAGCCCAGTTAGTACTGACATGGGTGGTCGCTCGGGGAAAGCTGGGTACTGCTAATACCCAATAATCGTCGCATTAGTGTAGTGTCTGTGCAGTCTATGCATTAGAACTATACAGTGGACGGGTCTCTAATGACCTCGTAGTTGACGGGACCTTAAACTCCAACAAACAACAACAAAAATCGTAGTTCTAATGCAGACACTTCGCTAATGCGGTGATTTTTGGGTATTAGCGGTACCCAGTTTTCCTAAGTGGCCACCCATGTTAGTACTAGGCTGGGGCTGCGTTGCTTAACTTAAGTGATAAGACGAGAACTGGTGTGCCTACAACACCAGAAGACGCTCTGAGAGAGAGTGGAGGCCAACAACACGCAGACGTTAATGTGTTTGACAAAGAAATGAGGCTAAAAATTGAAATCATTAAGTCAGTCATGCTTCAGTAGTTCAATGGCGACATTCTGGGAGAAAATTAGAGTAAGTTGATGTAACTTATTTAACGTCGGACACTAGGTAATTTACCGACGCCAGGGAATGCTGCCGACCTATAGGTAGAGTGTCTCAACGCATAGACCAAGGATAAATAAAACAGGGGTTGCAGCTTTCGTCGGCAGCGGAAAAATGCCAACCTATGGGCAAGATGGGTACCAGACCCTGCCAGGGTTAGGCCGAGTCTTTATAGAATAGGCAATTAAAGTGCAGTGGTGACATTGAACACACCACACTGCTTTACACTTCCTATCTGCACTAAGGCGCACTTCCGGCTTTTCTCTTATTCGAAAGATGTCATCCACGTCGACCAGGTTTGAACCTGAAAGCACGAGCACGCGGCACAAGCACACTAACAGAGAGGCATATTGTTAAGCGTGGGAGTAAATGAAGGATTAATGGAGGAAGGGGCTAGGGACAAGAACCCTTAAATAAATATTGCAGCAATGTTCGCGGTAGACTGTGGAATAATTCTAGACAAGCATTAGCAGCAACTTGTGAACACAAAGCGGTGGAATCAGCCCCCAATCAAGGGAGTAGCTTAATAAAATGAACCAAAACTGCACAGCAAACGACAAAGGGCAGGTGAGGGTGACGACGACACCGCGAGAACCCAATTCCAATAATGCAAGCAAGAAAGAAAGCACGTTTGCTTCAAAAATTGATCATTATTCAATGGTGATATTAAAACGATGCAGTTAGGTCACAGAAGGGCCCCGGTGTCTGTTTGGCACAGAGTTTCTTATTTCATTCGCCAAACCCATCTCACAGTGCACTCGAGCAAACGCTGATGTAACCACATTTTTGAGACATAAAACCAGCTATTAAAGGGTTAAAAAAACCTATAAAATGAGGCATATTTTGGGAGTAACGAATAAATGTTTTAATGATGACATTGCAGTTGATCGGCAGATGTTCGCGTTATCTACAGGTTGCTTAGGACAGTTCTACAGTCTGAGACAGAGTCCTTAAACGGTACACTGCTCAAGTAGGGCCACTGCCTGAGTAAATTTCGCGGAACTATTTTATGGCAACACAAAATGGTAACAAGGTTCTTCCAAGCAGGCAGGGTTTTGCCACAGAGTTGGAACAATTGGCCCACGGCATCAGGAGACACCACTGGTGTGGCTTACTACCCAGAGTGTACACCCCACAAATTCAGAAGACATCTTTCACACGTTGAATCATACCGGTATATAACGAGATAGTATTGACTGGTCAAGCAATCATCAGAAGTCTGGAGAAGAGGCAAAAAGGGCCTACAAAGGAGTAGTCTACGTCTTTCCGAGTCACCTCCAGTGTCAGTCAGGATTGAACCATCACCTACAAAACGATCGCATTATCGCCTCAATTCGCCGACCTGCCAAATTCTAATTCAAACCGTAACTGTAGCCGTAGCCTGTAACTGTAGAGACTTGCTCGTGGTCAAGGACATCACCCGGATGTTGTTTGGCGTTTTAGGGCCCGTCAACTACAAGGTCATTAGAGCTCCTTCCACTGCGTAGTTCTAATCCAGAAACTGAAGACGATTTTCGGGTATTAGCGGTACTCAGTTTTCCCAAGCGGCCACCCATGTCAGTACTAGCTGGGATTACGTTGCTTAACTTCAGTGATCAGACGAGAACTGGCGTGTCCAACGCAATTTATCGCTCTCTACATCACCCAGTACAGCTCCCACATGGTGAATACCAGGGTTTCCGTCTAAATATATTGTATCCGCCAAACGACGGGGCGGTTGGTTTATCTTACGTCGGCCTGTATGATCTGAAAAGCAGTTACCGACGAGGAGGGCGGCTTGGGCCAACATACACATGCCAATAAAGGTTGTTTTACACTTGCAGCGGCTCGTCGTACTCATCACATGGGACAACTTCCTATCCGATGAAAAGGGAGGGGGGGGGGGGTTTCTACAGGAACCACCCATCTCCACCAGAATCGACATTAATCTACGCTCTTGAGGGCTAGAATCAAACATTGTACCAGTTAGCTACCGAGACAAGTTGAAATTAAGGTGCAGAGGAGAAATTAAGAGTGAATGGAGAGAAAGGATGAGAAAGATGAGCCACATTAAGGACCTTAATGACTTTATATTAATGGCCTGTAGACTTCATCAAAAATGCATCTCTTTCCGCCATTCCACCTTCAACAATATAAATTTTAAGATTCCTCCATTCATAATTCACTGAAAACATTTTTGATTTGTTGCCACAGTTAAAGCATTGGTGTACATTTTTTTTTGGTGTGTTGGGCAACCAGAATTAAAAATTCATTCATATACGCACACATCCGCCTTTTAATGGATGCATCATTCAGAATATATAATGAAATATGGGAATTCTCCATACTTTCAATTATGATAAATTATAGACCAAGAACACAAAGATTAAAATCAACGGCAATAATGAGCACTGCCAAAAAGTTGCCTTCAAGTAGTCCCTCTTCTTCCCTACATCCAGTCGAATCAATGATTTATCCCCAATTTACAATTCCAACATGAACAGGTCAGACAAACATTAGCAGTTTTTCACGCCGAAAGGCGAAAACTCAAAGTATTAGAAACACTCATGAAACAAATGACTTTTCGGTCAAAAGGAAAGACCCAAATGCGCCCTGAAGGCCCCATTCGAAGTGTACCTTTTCTACATGTGGAGTTATCATCCCTATCACCGAGTCTATGGAACAGTCGATGCCCATTTTTGCCCAATAGAAACCCATGAGATTCAGTTGAACTGTATTTTCACACAGCCGGCTGCCAATCTAATGCAGAAACCCTTGGTGCTTTTTTATCGTCGGCCCATTTTGATTCATTGGGGCACTTTTTTCGATCGACATCAAGAGGGGAGGCGAGCTCTTACACCAGGAAACTGGGACATCGTAAACACCACACGGAACCACTTTCCTTCTATCCGACAGACAGTTCACCGAGGGCCTCTCTTGCTCAAAAGAAGCCAACCGTCTCCAGGTTCGGGTCTGGAACCCTGGAACCGCCGGCTCTAATCCGGCGTACTATCGCTCCCCCCCCCCCCCCCGGGAGATGCTAAGTCCCCCCCCCCCCCCCATAAAGAATCAAGGCCGATTTAAAATGCTGTAATAACGAACTAGGTAGGCACTAATTCGGCACAGAACCGAGTAAACACAGTCCAATAAAGTGCTGGTGTGTACTCTGTATACATGAGGGAATGGGTATCCAGCTTTGCCATAGGCGCGTGAAAGGGGATGAAGGGGTTAAAGTAATAAAATACTGAAATAGGAAGGAAGAATTATTATTATACAGTGTTAACTCCTGCTCTTTTCCCTACACCAATCATTTTTAGCTTGGCGCATCCAGCAGAGAGAGAATATGAATGAGGCAGCGATGAAAAATTCATCCCATTTCGGGACTAGAAGTTGCCAAATGAATGGCGAAGTCATTATTGCATTACATATACACAATATAATAAACCTGATTATCGCTTGGTGCGCATGCGCAGAAAGCTACAACACAGTAGTAGTCAAATAGTAGCCCCCTGACCCCCTTCCCCTCTTTCTGCCAATGTCCCATTTCGTGACCAATGTAGAGAAAACTACACTGTCATAATTCACACGCACAAATATTGTACCACTGTGCAATGTCTTCAAACAACCTACTACACGGGAGAGAAGGGGAGCTGGGAGTGAAAGGGGAAGCCTCTCCCCTCCTACAAAGGGCAACTTTTAACAAAGACAAAAATTCGCACGTTTTCACAATGATTTTGAACGCAAACGCTTACTGTCGTATTACTTGTTTATTAGTTTATTTAAGTTGGACTCTTCAACTGCCAAAAATAATTATCACACACGCCGCGGAGAGGAGGGGTAAGCAAGAGTGAAACGTCCCACACCTGGAAATGTTTCTCATCCGTGACATCCTTTACTATGAATTAAAGAAGACCTCATGACGTTTAGCCTCCTCTCTCCCAGAAGTCAGAAGCTAGCCCTCAATCAATCATACGACCAAGATCGGAACTTATGGTGACGACACACGAAGAGATTGACCCATTCTTGAAGCCCTTTCGCTTGAAAAGGTCGTCGCTGCACCGATTTAAGGATCGCGTCTCAGAACAGCTGTCGGCTGAGAGGAGGGAGGGGAAGATGAGCACAACGTTTATGGATGACCTCCATATCTTGGTAAAGACGTCATCATGTGACCCATCTGAGCTTTCGCCGTTGGGTATAGTCAGCGGATCAACGCACATACGTAGTGGCCTGCACCTAGCTACAGTATATGGTTTCAAAATTGCCCAATGGTGGCCCTTACACAACAACTGCGGGTCTTTTAGTAACTTTTCCTCAGGGCCTGATGGAGTGGTCCACCGTCAAGTGGACACCTTAAGACCTAACTCGCACTTCAGGTATGCAAGTGTCCATAACGAAAGGGCTCATACGTTGCACGTGACATTGCCTACTCCAGTGAAAATTTGCTCTTCGAAGCCAGGTGGCCGGGTCTACCCTTTGCAAGATTCCGAACCAGGGCCTGTCTTGGGAGCGGGCAGTACGGGCACTGAATAGAGGTAATTCTAACTTCCGTAAAATATAATTTGTAATAAGATACTTGCAAACTTCAACTCTTGATACATTGTGTTATGCCATATCCTGGACGGTGGACGACTAGGCGGCCCTGATACAAACCTGCTCGGGGCGGCGAATTGAGTTGGACACCAGTTCTAGTCTGATCACTTAAATTAAGAAGCGCAACCTCAGCTAGTACAGACATGGGTGGCCGCTTGGGAAAACTGGGTACTGCTAATACCCAAAAATCATCGCATTGGTGGAGTGACTGTGCAGTCTCTGCATAAGAACTATGCTGTGGACGGGGCTCTAATGACAGTTGTAGTTGAAGGGCCCTAAAACACCAACAAACAACAACAACGAACTTGCTCCGTAGGAAAGCCATAACTACACCATTGTAGGAATACATCAGCAGGAGGAATAGGGACTTTAATCTCTCACTGCACCGTTCTATTCGACCCATTTTTCCTTATTCTAATTTCCTGAACGCGACCCTGTCATAGGATAGGAAATGGTTGTGTGTTCAAGGCAGATTACAGTCGAATGATTTGGCAGAAAAACGAGAGACAATTTTGCGTGCAAACCAGCGACGACGAGGAAGTTCTCCTGCTCAGACATTCAATAAAAAATATTTGTATTTCCATCTCAAATGCGAGGTAAGGTAGCAGCTAGCAATCATCCAATAAAGTTAATAAATTTTTTCCTCATTGCAGCTCCATAATAGTTTATAAGAGCTCCATTATTTATTTGCATAATAGGAGGCCCCAGCACAAAAGTGATGTTACAATTACGTGGTAAGTAACAGTAGAAAAGAAACCTTGAAAATCAATTCTCACTAGCCCGCCATATCACTTACCTAACTGCCTGCATCCTCCTCTAAACCTTTCCATTCAAATTCCCCTCTTTTAACGTATCCCGGGGATTACTGAGCCAATATTTATCTGCCCCCTCATTCGCAATCTCGAATCAAAAGATTCGCATTACTCATATCGTCCCGTCCCCCCCCCCTTCCCTACTCTCGTTACAGTTCAAACAAAATGGAGAATAGGCGCTGACAAGGCAAAATGTCGTCTACGTCACTGCTCACAGAACAGCAATCACCAACCAGAAAGTGATTGATTGACTCCAAAATTCACCGAGTCTCAAGTTACACGGTTGCAACCGTTACCATCACCACATTTTATGAATTTGACATACCGGTGTGTGCGACAACACCGCCTTCTAGCGGCAAATTTTAAACAGCAGAGTGGGACAGACATGCTTGTATCAAAAGTGGAGTTGACATTATTATTGATCATGATACCAATTACAGACTGGGTGAAGAGCTCGATCCTCCACTTAAAAATTTTTGCAGAACCATTCGTATACACCGTTCTCCATAAAAGGGTTCTTGTAATATAGAGAAAATGGGAATATTCTTCACGAATATTTTTTAAAGGTAGTAAGTAGCCAGGAATCAGACAGGCCAATACAAGGTTCACAAAGTACACCAAAGGTTCAGCACCAAGGCAAACCTCTTTATTCTGGTTATGGATGAACTGCTGACGGGAATAGGAGAACGTCATTTGCAGACGATGTAGGGAACACCTTGGTTACTCCAGAGATTAAGCACAAAAAGGCCTAAACGATTTTTGAGCAGCAATAGAAGAGGGTGGGCTAAAGATAATTGGGAAGAACAGCAAGATAACTGACGTACTCTCTGGGGGCGAGCTGGTGACAAAGGTGCAAGAGGTAAAGGACTTAAGATCAGTGCTCCAAAGTAACGGGGAGATAGCTGGTTGAAGTGGAAATAGGCAAGTGGAGTCTTTTGCGATAGGAGGGTTCCAATAAAGTTGAAAGGGAAGTTTTACAGGAGAGTGGTTAGGCCAGCTATGTTTTATGGATGCTGCGGTACACGAGTAGGGCATCAAGACCTGATAGAATTAGGAACGAGTATGTTAAGAGGTAGCCCAGGGGTGGTGGACAACGCGGAAAAAAATATGTGAGAGTTGACTGAGGTGATATGGGCATGTAATGCGAAGAGGGAGAGATGAGCTCGTTAGGTGAATTACATGAATGCAAGTGGTTGGAAGCACCCAGGGCAGGGAGAGACCAAAGCAGTCGTGGGAGCAGGTTGTCCGTAAGGATATGGTAGTGTAGGGTGGACGGGGGGGACCTGGTGGGAGATAGGCAAGAGTATAGGGCTAGAACTAGCAGACCCAACCCTGCCACAGGCAGGATAAGGCTATGATTATGTTCGTGTATTTATGCAATCGTTACGCATGCACGCAAGACAAACATGACCCTCGACGAGAAGCATGCAACAACAACTAAACAACGGTGGGCTTTGTGTTAGTTTCATTTCCTGGGTGCATGTTTTTTTAAGCGTAAATTATGTCTAAAGGCGGTAAATCCATTCACCAAGGCCAAAGAGTGCACGGAAATATTGAATTCAGTTACATGTCATTTTATACTGCAAAAATAATACAAAAATTGTCGCCATTTCAGGACTGAGGAGGAAGGAGGGCCAGAGAAAAGATGGGGAAACAAGACGAAAAGGAAAAATACAACGTTGGCAGCAAAAGATGTAGATAATAAAGACAGTCATCAAAACGGTGACAATGCTGACGCAACCTTGAAGTAAACAATACGCGCTTCTTGTTTGTCACCTGTCTTGAAAAGAATTTATGCGTTTAAATACTGTAACGTTTAGTATCTGCCTACTCTTGCTTTCGTCTTTAACAATATCGTAGGGCAGTGATTCTCAACCACTGTGCCGCGAGATTCACGAGAATGTGCCGCGAGGTCGGGTACCCATCTTGTCCCTCTGACTGGACACAAGGACGATATATTAGGCAGTGTTTCCCCACAGCCGGTTGCCAACCAAAGCTGCAACTCCAATGCTATTTATCGTCTTTTTACTGTTCGTTTGGACATTCCACCGAAGACAGGAGGCGAGCTCCTGCACCTGGAAATTTCGGGCCTTTACCCGTTCCATAATAGAGAGGGTTCTTCCACGTGCAGATGCCATCGTACACCACACGGGCCTGCGGTTTTACTTCTCACCCGAAAGAAGGTGCACTCAAAGCTTTTCTCTCGCCCGAAAAAAAGCGAACCCACCTCGGTACAGTATTGAACCAAAAACTACTGACACAGTTACCGAGCGCCACCGAGGCAAGTTTTTGCATAGGGTTAGGTTACAACCTATATATTTTCTTTGGCGTTTGTGTGCCCCGAAATGTGTCGTTGTTAGTGTGCCGCCAAATTTTGAAATTAGCAAAAGTGTACCGTGGCGAAAAAAAGGTTGAGAATCACTGTCGTAGGGCCTACAACTCTTGTCGGCGTCTAAGTGGCAGTCGACACCGACCAACGATATAACAGCATAGGGGTTGCAGCTTTGGTTGGCAGCCGGCTGCGTAAAAAATACCGTCCAATAGATCGCCCATGGGTACCCGACCCTACCATAGGTGGGGAGAAAGGGTCAGCTTTACTCCCACATGAAACATTAGCGACGTCAAGACCTGCCACTAACAGGGAAAGGGGACCAGATTTTCATATGTTTGGTTATTGAACGTCGTTTCCAACAGAGTTTCAGGGTGATAAGTGGCCCCCACTGCTAAGCCGGGTACTCATCTAACAAAACTTTTTCACCATTTCCACCTGATCCCCGACAGTTTGTGAGGGACGATTCCATCCGGATACCTACTGCGAATGTAGCTAGTGCCTGTGCCGCAAATGGTGTGTCTCTCCAAACATGCTCAACAACAGAAAGCTGATGTTTCCAACAACAATTGGAACCGGAGACAAACGTTTTCAAATGCACTTCGTTTGGGCGTAAAACATGAACATGGAGCTCGCGAACATTTAGCAGTCGCAAACGTTTTCAAATATGTTGAGCAGCTGGTTGAGGAGACTGAAAAATCCTACCCTTGTAGAAAGATCCTTAAAGGACGACCCCAGAGTTAACGACTGAATATGTCACTGACAGTAAACGTCTAAAAACCGTCAGACAACAATAAACACATCTCATGTCAGAGGTTATTAAGAATTGCGCGTGTCAACGTACCGCAAGGTTGACTGAAATCATTATTTTAACCAATCAGTGTCAGAACTGCACTAATCAGTTATTAAGCGCCATTAAAGATCCATTTTTGTTGACACATCAAAAACATCGATTTCAGCGTTGTTCAAGACATCAACTCTTGATGGTAGATGGTTCAACTACCACAGAGCTAAGGATATGGAGAAGTTTGATACCTCTCTAAACAAGTCCTTTACGAAAAGCATTAAAAAAAAACTTGAAAAGTGGCCATGTGGTACACCGAGGTCACACATCTGTCTCCTAAGCGATAATGGTCGAGATTCGACCCCTCTCTTTGTTGACCATCTTGATACCAGATGCGCAGTTCTTTCCCTACTCTAAACATTAGAAAAATAGAATCCAGAATGGATAATCTTGTGATTTGAAATCCTAAGTTTTTGACAGAGGATAATAAATTCATAAAACATTTGCAATGCCACTATGTGCAACCCCAAGCTCATATGCGTCCTGATCTACAATACAAGGCCTAGTGTATCCCTGATGTTATTAAACCAGCGGCCCACCAGTGAACTATCCGGCTCGCACAATGCTCAAAACCTCTGTAGTGGCTAGTTGCTGAAAAATGATCCACGAATTGTCGCCAATGGCAGGCTCTGGTCTGAAAGCTCTGGCTCTTCAGTCCCTTCTATATGTAGTTAGGGCCTTCTCCATCCCTCATCTTCTCGGCAACGTCACTATCCTCGGTCAGAGCTGACGAGAGAGGAGGGGAATGGGGTAAAATTACCAGGGTTGTCATCATCCAACTATTTAAGCTCTAAATAACCGTAGGGCTTCCTCGGGCATGGTGGCGACGTCTCCAGACACCTCTTGCTTCAACATATTTATGGTCCTTCCGAACCAGAGGACAATATCCTATCAGACGGAAAGTTGTTGCACACCAAGAGGTTATTGCCTACCTACAGGAGACTGAAACGACCGAGAACTTCAGGTATTTCGGGTTGTCCAGGCGAGTTATTGGACTTTCCTGGGCTGTGGTTAGTGTTCGCCATTCGTAAAGTAGCAGAAGGTCTCTATTTCACCAGAACATTGATGTCACCCTCACTATTCAAGCCTTCTGGTCCTACTTTAATATTTTGACAAAAGTAATAAATGCCTCGTTTTCCGTTAACGATTAGATATAGCGAAAACGGGAATTAGTCCTTTTTATCTTTTACGAAAACAACGAGATAAAAAGTTTATTTATGTGATATTTCGACTTCAGATAAAAGACACCACTCATGTTCTGAGACGAATCACAGGACTAAATAACATGGAAGTTATTGAAAGTGGGGAATAGAGAAGATGGGAGAGAGAGATTGGACCTAAGCTGTTACTTTCATTTTAAAGTAAACACATCGCGCGTTTAAATCAAATTTGCCAAAAATTTGATGGCTAACAGCTTCACGAAAAACTCGAGTAGATATTCAGATTTACTGCCTCGCTGTATTTTTCAAATATCTACTAAAGTGTCGAGATATTTTTGAAAGGAAAAAAAACCATGTACTTATATGGTCTGCCCAGTTTCTTAACGATGACTGGGCGAGAAAAGTGAAACTACCATAAATTAGGCCAACACCTCACCTCGACCATATTTCAAGATATCGAGCTATTACAACTACACAATAGGAATGTGACTGCTCGACGCCAGATCATCGAGTAACATTGCCAAAAAAATATTACAGAGTGCCACAATTATTAAATTTTCAATTAATTCATTAGCCCACCACCTCCTCTCACGCTCCGCACCCGAAAAAAAAAACTTCGTATTAGGTCAGCGCGACGTGACCTTCAAAAAAACCGTGGTTAAAGCCGTTACTCCATGCTGGGTTCACAACTCCTACATACGACAGTTGCTCTCATCATCAACATCAACAATCCTTTTCCAGCCTATGGCAGGATGGGTAGCCACAGTTGCCCAATATGTTAAAGGGTCCTACAATCTCCTACATGTTTAAACGTCAGGACGGTGATGGATGTATTGGAAAACCAGGAACTTTATTCTGCCTTACCACATCTATGGAAGATGACAGCTCATCAACACCATCGTATTCCCGCCTATGGCATCAGCGGTTGGACTTATTTTGCCAGTCGACTGTCAACCTAACTGAGGGAGGATAGGCTGATGTGGTATGGAGCTCGTTAGGTCCTTGCCAGGAATACAGATGGTCGGTAGCACCCGGGGCAGGGGGAGACCGAAGCAGACGTGGAAACAGGTTGTCCATAAGGACATGGCAGTGGGGGGTGGACGGGGACCTGGTGGAAGACAGACGGGAGTGAAGGGCTAGAACCCGACCCTGCCATAAGCGGGATAAGGGTGATGATGACAACCGTTGGGGCACTTTCTCTGCCGAAACTGAGAGGAGGGAGAGGGGCGAGTTCCTACACGGGGATTTGCTGAACTAAACGCATATATTACTCCATATAGAAAGGGGTTTTCATGTGCAGATGGCACAGTACATAACACAGGGTCACGGTTTTACTTTCACTCTGAACTTCCTCGCGTCCCAAGAACGAAACCATCCAGCTAGTTCTAGGAGCCGAACGTGCAACCACAGTTTTAGAGTCAAGTAAGCAATCCCAGGCGCCACAAAATAGAGCTTCAATTTTTACGTCTTCCCTGCGCCTCGTCTCTCGCCCACCATCTTCACTTTCAGCAACATAACGTTCATTTTTTTACACAAGTATTTGGTTCAGTTTCCTTCAGTTGAATATTAACTACACATACGAATCAGGGCGCCAGTTAACTACCAAGTTTATATTACGAAAGGCGCCTTGGAGTTATTAACTTGGCACAACTACAACTGAAAGAGAATAACTAAGACTATCAATGAGGACAAACATTCAAAACGGGGGTGAACTATTAAGAGGACGGGCGGAGAGAGAAATTGGGGAAGGTGTGGAATAAAACTGCTGAATTGGGATCTAATAGGACATACAGTGGAAGTCATCAAGAGGAAGCCAAGTGCTTGAGGTCAAATCTTAAATAATGTAAACCGCAAAACGCACACGGCACTTTCTCTCTGCGATACGCAACGAACAATCGCCTCATTTACATACACGTTCAATTTAATCCCACTTTCATAAAAGATGACCTACAAAAACAGAAATTATTCATTCAGTAATAATACTACTGACGATGACCTTCCCTAGTCGCCATTTAACCTCTGTAAATATGGGTCACACAGAAAAAAAAAGAAAAGAAAAAAAAAAAGAAATGTCGCAACAGTAGGAATTGAACCTTCGCACCAATAAGCTTCTCAGATTCCCACTGACGACTGCAGTCTCCATTTTTCTTCAACCATAACCTCCGACCTTCGTAAGTTGGCAACTGTTTGCACAAGAATGAATTATGTGGTCTCCAAAACATGAATGATATAAAGTCAATAACAAAGTTTAAAAAAAAAACAACTCCACTTGCAGCAGCATCTTAACATCGTCGGCCCATCGACCCTGGGTGAATTCTTCAAAAGCCTCGATGAAAAAGTGATCTGAACAACATGGATTTTCTCGGAAATCAAATTAGGAGGCGGGCCATTGACAAGTTTCTAACAGCGTCATTCGGATCATATTTGGTGCTAAAGTTACCGTTTATCAACGAGAGGTTGCGTCATTTACAAGCATTTTCCGGGTAGTAAAGGGTTTCACTACCAAGGGTTGAACTGAAACACCATTCACTGCTTGGGATTGAACCTGGCGCATAAACACATAAGCGAGATATGGAGGGCTACGGTGTAGGACATCGCCACTCCTAGCGTCGAAAGAGCGCCCAAACGAACAATAGACCGACTATAAATACGCATAGGGGTTGCAGCTTTGGTCGGCAGCCTCAGAAAGACAAAGATGAGTACCCGACGCTGCCATAAGCGGGGGGAAGGAGTTGTTGCTTTTGCTATTGTTTGTTTGTCTTAGGGCCCATCGACTTCAATGGTCATTAAGCTGGGTTTACACTGCGCGCCACATACTCGCGCAGTGTAAACGGGGACTCGCCCCGAAATTTGCTGCGCGAGGCAGCCTCGTGGTGAGCCACCGCACTGTCGGTTTTTGGACACGCATCAAAGGGTTTCGCCACTCCCACTTCGTGTACTGGTACTCTAGATACGTTTTGCATACTTGCTTCGCGCAATATTTCGCTCAATGTAAACAGGGAGGGCGGGACGGGCGAGATTGCCGCAAGCCTGTGGAAACAGTTGCGGCGAGTATGATTCGCGCAGTGTAAAACCGGCTTTAGGCGATTTAAACTTGCCATGATAACCAAAGGGTATTTATTTGTCTTCTACAATATCTACTAGAACAGTGGTGGCGAACCTGTGACCCCACCGACCAATTTTAAGTGACCCGAGCGTGATCATATCTAGTTTATCGTCATGGGGACATAAAGGAAAAATGAGGGACAGTAGGCTAGGAGAAAGGAGGAGCTCTTTAGGTGTACCCAGGGCAGGGGAGACCAAAGTAGACGTGGGAACAGGTTGTCCGGAAGGATATGGTAGTGTGGGGTGAACGGGAACCTGGTGGGAGGTAGTGCATAAAATTAAATAGTGCTTGCATCTGACCCGCTGACAACTTTGTTTTTTTTTTTTCGTGTTATTGTGACCAGTCTTCAAAAAAGGTTCGCCACCACTGTACTAGAATCAACACGGTCACCATTTCATTAAAACTCATGGTACGTCCACGACCTCGATTCCAGCCTAAATAGGCTAACGTTCTAATCCGCATAATTTCAGCTGCACGTTATTTGTGGACGACCCTCCCCTTAAGTTTGGGGAGACTCCCGCTAAAACAGGTTTACTTTAAAATTCAGAAGATTGAGTTGGTTTATTTTACGTCGACTTTTCTACTCAAGAAATAATTTAGCAACGCCGAAGGCAGACAAGTGTTCACGCCGTGGAATTTCGCCGCTTTACAGATACATTTTTAATAAGGCAGAAATGGTTCTCTTTGTGCACAATGGCGACACCCGACACCCCAAACTTCCCATCCAACACATGGTGCACTTGGAGCTTTCGTCCCTCTCACCCGAGTCACCCGAGAAAAGTTGAACCACGACAAAGACTGAATCTGCATCCACGGATTCTCTAGTCAAAAGAAGTGTCAGTCGCCACCGTCCGGATGGACCTCACCTCTCTCACCAGACATACAGTATAACCGGTAAGCTGCAACAGGAATGAACCTACATCAGGCATGGGTAACGTTTCCTAGTTCGGGGGCCAAATTATCATTGTGTTCCGCAGTCAAGGGCCGGACCAAGTTGCTAAACAAAAAATAACGTTACTGTATGCATTTCATACATTTTGAAAGGTCATAGCGCATGCGGCCCGCGTTTCACCGTTGACAATATGGCCTTCCAATGAAGTGAATTTGAGATCACTGCTATGCACGAACTTCAATAGCTACACACTACTTAGGGATGCTTCAGAGGACATGTAAAAGCAACTCATAACCCTTTTCCCGCCTATGGCAGGGTCGGGTACCCATTTGTCCCTCTGAATGGACACGGGGTGATATATTGGTCAGTTTTTTCTGCAGCCGTTTGCCGGCCAAAGCTGCACACTTACGCTTATTTATCGTCGGTCTAGTGTTCGTTGGGGAATGTTACCGACGCCGGGGGGGGGGGGGGGCGAGCTCCTACACCTGGAAATTTTGCCTCATCTACCCGTTGCATAGTAGTGAGGGTTCTTTTACGTGCAAGTGCCATCGTACACCCACACGGGACCTCGGTTTTACTTCTCAACCGAAAGAAGCCGACCCACCACGGTCCAGTATCGAACCTAGAACTACAGGCGTAGTTGCCGAGCGTGCTAACCACTACGCCACCGCGACGGATTTCAGAGGACATGTATCCTGCTTTAATTAAAGCGCTTCAACAGGAAATTGGGCAATCTCCCGATCCGTAGCAAGAGCCAAGGGCGAGGTTCGAACTCGACACCTAATACAAATTCGGCATCATTCACGACAATCACAAAAACAGACTAATATTCGCCATGTCGTTTTTAAAATGTCAATTGCACCACATATCACGGTTTTTAGCACCGAAACAATACTCAAAACCAAAGAAGGGAGGGGGCAGAGGCACTCTTCCCCCTTTAAATAAGCGTCGCCAACACTGCCACTTTTTTCAATGAAATCCTGCAAACCTACGCACATTTTAACCTTGAATTTCATTTCAGTCGACAGTCACTCGATGGGTTCGATACGTAAATAAAACAAAGTACAGGCCGAAATTCAATAACGCCGATAGGAACCGTCAAAGCCGCCATTACAAGCGCCCAAAGGGTTAATGTAAATTGCTATCAAAAAAAAAAAACAAAATAACGATGATAAATACGAAAACATAAGTTGAACATCGTTTATTTCACCCATCACATTAATTAGGCAATTTGTTTTATACCACATCATACCACTATCGAATAATTCGGTAATAAATCTAGTGATGATGACGATAATCATTGGTCAGCTATTACAACAACAACGATGGCGCGGATCAAATTCCAGCCTATCTGGTCACACCTATCTGGCCACTTACAGAAGCGCGGTAATCTCATGAAATGCGTAGCAGCTCTGAGGTCAGCCTGTTCATCTTTCCAACACCCAAAAATCAATTACATTCAAGTATAACAGGTAACCCACCATCATTACACGACATCAACCATAAAGAAAAAAATCAGGAATTTCCGTGATTGAAGCCAAACTTTGAAAGATATTGGATGGCCGCATAAGGATCCCGGGGACGTTTGAAATTCAGTTTTTGTCCGGGTCGCAATGAACAGACCACCTTCCAGCCATCAGAAGGTACACACGGAGGTTGGGATCACGCGCGGATCCAGGGTGGGGTTTTTGGGGTTGTAACTCCCCTATGCACCTATAAACTTAGGCGCATAATACAGTAAAACCCCGCTATAACGATCTCGGATGTAACGAATTCCTGGATGTTACGAATGGTTTCCATGGTCCCGGCAAAAGGATAGGAGTTTGTATATTAAAAATATCGGATATAATGAATTGGATATAACGAATTTCCTGGTAATAACGATGAAAACTTATAAAAGTTTGGATAATTAGGTTGGATATAACGAATGATGGACCTTATAAATAATTTTTATTTATGGATTTAACACTAACTTCCACTCAAGGGTCACCACATATTGAATTAAACACCACTTAAAAAGTATGACAAGGCATTCTTGTATTTTACTAGGGCAGAATGCACAAATGGCTGATGATATTAGAAACGTTCATTTTCTCATCATCATCGCCACCATACTCTTATCCCGCCCGTGGCAGGGTCGGGTATGCAGGTTCTAGCCCTACACACCTGCCTATCTCCCCCATGATCCCTAATTCACCCCACCATTACCATATGCAGGAATTAGAGTGGAGAAATACTCACCTCAGAAGTATGAAACAACACTACCTTTTCTATCCTTCACTGTTATGTCTCAGGGTAAATCTTTAATCGCCGTATCCCTGGTCTTGGCCAAGCTACATTCTTCCTTCATTCCCCCTTTGTCTCTATCAGAGGACCTCATACTACTGGTGTATGACCAAAGAATTGATCCTCCTAGCTGTGGCCTTGGTCTGCCTGTAGCATATTTTAGAATCATAGTCTCCTATCTCCATCCACCTTTTATTTTTTGGTGGCTGCCTCTATTGCATTATTCCACCACTATGTCTGCCTGCCCTGGAGTGTACCTTCTACTCTAGCCTCACCTAAAATGGCTTCCCCAGATTTTCTAATTTTTCTGGCAAACCTGACCCACACTGCATCAGCTGTCTCTTCCAAATCCCAGTCTACTTGCCTATCTACTTCCTACATGAATTCCTGTTTCCAACCCCTAATAACCTGTGTTCCTCAAGAATTGACTGCTCTTCAATACTTAAGGGCAGTCATTACAGATAACCAGTAGTCTGGGAGAATACCAACTGTAAGAAAACTAAATCACGGGCAACAAAATAGTAAGAAAAACATGCAGAAATGTTTCATTGGGGTAAATACGAAGGTACACAAAGATTAGAAACCAAATGTTTTGCAGAACTACCAAAACCACAATTTCTTGATGTTTGGGGTAGTATCACAGACTACTTGTTAGCTATCTGGGGTTAAAAACAGCTTTCCTGGTTGTAACGAATTCCTGGCTATAACGAATGTGATTGCAATCCCCTACAAATTCGTTATAGCGGGGTTTTACTGTATATGCGAGCTTTAGCTCAACCCCCCCCCCCCCCGAATCCTGGATCCGCCACTGGTTGGGATCCATTGATTCGGGCCTATTGAACATTGGCAACTTGTCAACACCAAAGGGTTGGAGGGAATAAAAGGGACAAGTTTCCCCGACCGACACATTTTCACTCCAGTCAGTAAGGGTTCTTTTACCTGAACGGGTGATAATCCTATGCACCACTCCGGATAATAGTAATAACGATAATGGGACTCTGTCGATTTGGGGATATTTAACGTTGGCAACGTATCGACGCCGGCAGCAGGAGAAGGGATGGAAGGGGTGAGTTCTTACACCAGGAAAATTTTTACCACCCTACACATTTCCCCAGTAGTGATACCCCCACACATAAGCACTCTGGATAATGGGCTTTATCGCAAGGAGGAAGGAAGGCTGACAATGGTAAAAAAAAAAAAAAACAAATTTTTGAATCTAAATGAACGCTAGCCCGAGTCCACCCTCGCAAAGATTTTTACGAAAAGTGGTGGTCTTGCACCACCTCTGGTATTTTAATAAAAACTGTGTTCCTTGACAACGTCGTTGAAGAACAATTGATTTGCATTACTATACTTCCTACGGACCTAATATTACTTAAGTAAACAAGTCAAATTGAGATGGGGAAAAAGTTACGTATATTACAAGAAATCAATAACAGACGTAAATACAGAGGCACCTCCTGTTACTAGCAGCACTACCCAAGTGCAAACTCTCGTATCCTGTTTCGATTTCCATATTTCATCAAATCTCAGCACAAGAGTCCGTATTAGCGCAAGTCAGAATAATGTTTATATACATGACAGAAACAGGATCAAATCATAACCCCGAAATATTAAGCCGGAAATTAAATTTTTAATTAAGTATGACAAAAATCAATTCCAATCTCTCAAACTCCATCAAATAATACTAGTCCGAAAATAGACTTCGGCTTCAACTCTCATTCATTTCCATCACAATTTTTACTAACCATTCCCTGCTCGAGCTCCTGGTTCACCAGCAAAAGCATCTACTAACCCTTCCCCCCCCCCCCCACCTACAGTACTGGCCGAGCCGGCTACCCATATGTACCCCTCTGGATAGACACATGGATGATCTGTTGGTAGACGGTAATTTTACCCAAGCCGCAACTACTCCCTACGCTGATTTATCGTCAGCCCACTGTTAGTTGGTGCACTCCACCGACGCCAAAGGCCGAGTTCCTAAACTGGGAATATTGCCCTCATCTACCCGTTGCATAGTAGAGAGGGATATTTACGTACAAATGACATCGTGCACGGCTTTATTAGTTTTCTGGATGAGTTTCTATCCGACGTACACTACGCAATGCAGACCAATCGTGAACTGCGCAGAAGCACGCAGTGTCTGAGTTTGCGCAGTTGACAATACGTCTGCATTGCGTAGCGTACGTCGGATAGAAACACAGCCAGAAAACTATTTCCTATCCGACGTTAAGCTCAGTCGGGGCCTCTCGCCTGAAAGAAGCCGACCCAGCATCAAACCTGGAACCAGTGACGCAGCAGTCAAACCCTCTAACGTCAGCGAGGCGGATCGTTCGTGGTTCAGGAGAAGCGTGGAGACCCACGCACTACGATTGAAAGAACTGGGACTGTCCACAAGTGACGTCATATCACGCCATTTCAATGACAACCGCCTCCGCCAGCTCTTCTTCCGAGTCACTTTTTCTCTGATCTTATCGTAGTCTGTCATTTTTCCGAATTTTGTTTATCATCCGTTTACCTATTCACCATCTTCAGGTTGTTATCTCTGCCCCCTCACGCCTACTACTCAACTTTGCCACAGAGAAGACACTGGTGGTGGTGGTAAAGGTTAGGCTTTTTCCTTCTTCCTTTCCCCCTTGCCCCCACCTTCAAGCGTCACAATGGGCCCTAATGACCTTCGTAGTTGATGGGCCTAAAAACGCAAACAATCAAGCGTCACAAGAAGCCATATCTGAAAGCACGGTCTCTTAACACATCATTCCCAAATGCCGACTAAGGCAGGGTCGGATCCTCCACTCCCATTTTCAACCTGGTGCCCCCATCCACTCCTACACATTGCCATGTTCCACAGTACAACCTGACAATCTACGACCACCCGATGCTGTAGCAAAAGTAGTATTTTATCAGTTCAAAGCATTTTTATTAGAAATTAAAAAATAAAATAGGAAACAGAAGTGAAGGGAGATAGAGGTCATTTATAACCACCTCTCAAGCCCTAATTGTGTCCGTGACAATTAAGAACAGGTGTCCTTTTGTGAGAACTTGACTATTTTTCAACCACCGACGTTCAGTGTCAAGTACAACCGCAGTCGCAACACCAATCGGTAATAACTTTCCCATTTACTTTCCCAGCTTATTAAGGTCACGAGCTGCAATTAATACAACCAACGAAACGAGCACAAAAAACACCCCTCACCGCCTGCCGAAAATTTTTTTTTTTTTTTTGGAGTAATCGACAGGATACCTATGTTGTTAAGACAATGGAGGCTAAAGACAAGTCTCTGACGTCCAACGCTTTTTAAAATGAGGTCGCTTACCACTGGCGCAATATTTGTTATTCCCTACCTGCTAATAATGAACAAACATATCAATGCTAGTTGACAAATTCGTGTTAACCCATCGGTTGATCGGGCCGCCTCCATCTACAGACTCCTGAAAACACCTACAACACCTTGAAGGTGAGCCCAAACACCGCACGAATGAAGTTTGAACCTCCAAACACCTATCTAGGACTAGGTCACGTATCCATCCTCAGTGGCATGGATCAAACAGCGATGTCCATGTACCTTGAAGCACGGACAAATAATGTCGGTCACGCCCTGAATAAGTCCTGTGCATACCAGATCATTGTTCACCCAAACTATCCAACTGTTCCATGTGGTTCAAGCAACTTACTCCTGTGAACTGCAATTAAGTGGTGCATCCTGCAAAGACAGACTAGACAATGGAACCGGAGACAGTATAACTCACCTAACAAGCAGGGTGCCAGTAGCCACCCAGCATCAGCATGCTATAGGACACCGTGACCCTGAGTGGGAGAATTTCACGAGGCTTCCCAACAACAACAGACTTCCTAGGAACTCTTGACCGGAGGACAGGTAGCCTGTCACCTATTATGCACTGCCGGTTGCACTGTTCTTACTAGTAGGCGCTTGGGACTCGGAGAAAGCCTAAAATCCGTTCCTAATAACCCTGAATACTACCGACACAGAGGGAGAGTTCTGCCACCTGAAAATCCTGCCGAACAACGTGCGTCGGATTCCATGTAGTAACGGTACTTTTACTCGTGCAGATGACATCGTACACACTATACGGTATCTGTACGAAGGCCAACCCGCCTTCGTACAGAATGGAATCAGAACCACTGAAGCAGGAATCCAAGGCGCTACCTCTAAGTCATTGAAATGCAGAGGGCCCGAGATGCCCCTCTAAGCAGATAAAATATCAGACATTTCGGTATCTAACCACGAACGTTAAGCACAATTAACAAATGCAGTACTAAAGCTGAATCTCAAAGATAAAGTAAGACTAAACAGATCAGGTAGAGCAAAGGGGGCAAAGACCCCAATTTTAATGTCGCCACAGCACAGGGGTGCCTAGGGAAGTGTGAACAATGCGCGTCTATTCATTTGTCAAAGCGTTTCTTCTCCGTACAGACTACGGTTTCCGACCTCTACAATGAAAGTTGCAGAGAGAAAAGTGCACGTGGGCTGACAACTTAGGGATCTGTTTCGCTAATAGAATCTACAATTGGCAGCCAGCAAGCAAACAAAATGGAGAACAGAGGAGCAGAAGAAAAATTAAAATTGACAGCGGTTGCCAACTAACATCTTCGTGGGGGGATAAGTATTGATTGGACGACTTCCAAGCACATTAAACATGAGAAAGAAGAAGAGGTTCAACTTCACCTCCACCCCATCCTGCACTTTCCATACATACGAACACAATAGGACGAATTTGGCAGGAAGTAATTCTCCTCTCGGACACCTACATATTCCCTCCTCTCCACCACACGAACATCATTTAACTCACCAACACTAACATCAACGACCCTATTTCCCCCTTTAACCCTTCCTAACCTTTCCAAATTCTAACAGTACAACTCAATTCGACAACGAAATTACCATTCAGTCGCAACAAATGTGCATCCTGCTTTCAATCAGATTAAGATCAAATCTGTGCTTATTATTACGTTTAAAACGTCACATTCGTTCACATACAAGAAGTAACTAATCGCCTCTGCTCTAGTTGTCCGTCCTTCCCACTCACCACACCCTCTCTACGACCCCTTTCTTTTGGCGAATATTTAACCTCCACTTTCAAATTCAGTTTCCACCACTGAAACCCACACAGAAAAGATACGCATGTGTTAACTAAAATGGGCCTCAATAGAGAGAATTATAGGGCCATTATCAGCAGCTGGCTGCAATGGCTACCAAAATTACTACCCCCTCCCCGCCCCACCACAAAGAGGCAGAGGTCAACAGCAAATCCAGTATCATCTTGAGTACAAGCTTTTTGTCGTTTTTCAGCGGTGGGTAGCGACATACTGCTGCAACCTCATCCCCTACCACAGGTCACTGTCCAGCTTACGTCCGGCAGTATAACCAGTTCCCACATTGATGGGGATGCTGAGCTGGAGATAACATACCGAAACTAAAGAGGGGGGAATGGCTGAGCTCTTACACCAGGGAATTTTGCCAATTTACGCCTATGTTTTATTCCATGTACAACGAGGCTTCTGTTACGGGTAGTGGTGATATGGCCCAACGATTTTACTTCCCACCCAACTGGTGGCGAATTTGGAATTTCCATCTCGTCCGGAAGAAGTAACCCAACTAGGCAAGGACTAGGAACCGGCCTCAAAGTAAACAACGCCACCATTAAAGTGGATAAGGACCTCGTGAGATCAGTCACGACAACAAGTGAACGAAATTGACCATATGGTGGACGGCACAAATTATCATCACCCAACTCCGAGCCTGCCTGCTCGAGTGCCGAACTCCTACATGCGCCTATATCGAACGCAATTGCCGAATCATCTTTATTATCAAATCAATAAATTTAGGATAACCCATTGTAGGGCCTTTGTCATGTTTTTCCTCCGGATGGAACCTACATAATTGCAAAAGAAGACCTTGATTGTTTCACATTAAGATATGGTGAACGGAAGTCCAAAAAGACATCGAAAAAGCCGTTTCGACAATCAAAAGTTTCACCATTGCGGGGAGTACAGAGAGAGAGAGAGAGTTCAAAGGTGCCCTCTTTTAGCACGTATCTTTATATTTATTACTACTATACTAAAATACAAATCACACTATTCGGGAAATCACGTGCACAGTAAACGGACGAGCAACTCTTACCATGATAAGGTCAAATGTTCGTCGGAAAAAAAAATCGCCAAGGTTAAAGCGTCACGTTGTCTTTAATGTAAACAAGAATTCCATTTTTAATAAGGATTCACATACAGATTGGGACGTCCAACAACCTCCTACACAAGAGATCAAATATGCAATCACGAAAGAGGAGAAAACGGGTAAAGCGCAAAAACTTATCAGTTACCAAGAGCAAACAGAAGACAGCAAAGTCGAAAGAACAACTACAAACTCCACACAGCAGCCTGAACCAGGGTCGGATTGGCTCCTACGAAGCACCATGTTTTTTTCCGGTAGTGACACCATGGTCCCGATGGTCAATCGGCCGTCAACTTATTAATAAACTCATTTTCATGGAAATAACCTTGGCATTAGTCTCTTGTCGACGTTACTCCTTTTTAATGGTTTTGGGGCATTTTGTAACTTTGTCCTAACTAATTTTCTGCACGGTCCGACCCAGGTCTCAATTTACAACCATATGGTCAAGAAAAACTTTGCACCATAGATCTCAACAGGGCAACAGGAAGTGAAACCATCATGAATTTGTTTGTGTTTTAGGGCCCTTCAACTACAAGGCCATTTAAGCCCAGTCCACGGCATAGTTATGCACAGACTACAGACACTACACTAATGCGACGATTTTTGGGCATTCGCAGTACCCAGTTTTCCCAAGCGGCCACTCATGTCAGTACTAGCTGGGGTTGCGCTGCTAAACTTCAGTGATCAGACGAAAACTGGTGTGTCCAACGCAATTCGCCGCTATCATCATGAAAGACATGATGAAATTATCAGCGTGGGTCAGGATCGAACTTACGCACCACGGGCCTCATGAGTCACTTATCCCGACCTCAAAAGCGGCTGATATCCATTCCCATGTTTGTGCCTGTTTACCATTCATAAACCAGTAAACGGGCCAAATAGATTCAGAAATCTTCCCCATCCTCAAGTCATGTTCATGTCAGTTTGGCACATTTTTTTTACTCAGCCAATATCACAAATGACGTATTATGAGGACCCAACCCCCCTCTTCAGACAACATAAATTTAATCTTAATATTTGCCCATGAGAAGTACTTTGGCCCGATTTGGAAGCACCACGCAGAAAGTCTATTTACGGGGAAAAAGTCTGTGAGAAAGACAATTATGATGATACGAGAGGGGGAGAGGTTGTAGGCTAAAAATTTTGGTCCACAGTTCAGCAAGTAGATGTTCACCAGACTAGCGACTGGTAGCCATTAAGAGTCATCAACGCAGCCCTTAATTAAATCCACACTGTCACTATTAATGACAAGTAGCGAGCACTGCTTCCCCGAAGATTCAAAACAAGTTCTCAAAACATGTCAACACCAAACCGGAGAGGACCAACAAAATATCCCAGAGCATATCACACCCTAGCCACAGGAAACGCACCTAAAATTGAAAGAGATGGGGGTTAGAACAGAGAATCGCACGACCTTATTTGAAAGTTCCCCCTCTCCGAGGGCACATGCGCAATTATATTACTCCTTCACGTTTTATGTCCAACATCTGTTCAGTCAGACAAGAACAAATCTCCATTATCCGTACTTGCGAGAAACTGGGACTCCTTCCCAAATCTCCACCCTCCAAGAGGCTTTAACAAAGTCTTTACTCCCAAACACTTCAAAAGACATTGTCCAGTGCAGGTGAGGAGGAAGAAAAATTCGACAGTGGTTCCCCAGGTTAAGGAGTAATCACCAGGCCACAAAAATTTGATCAAGGACGCACTTCCGACGGAAATGCTAAACCCTCCACAACTACAGCCCCACCCAAATTAGGTAAGCCCGCAAGTAATCGTGGTGGTCAGTAATCAAATAATGGTTTAGAATGGTTGAAAATGGTGCAACACATCAAAAAGTGGCAGTTCACGAAAAGGGGATGTCTTGTCAGGCTATCTCCTCCATTTGGGCCAGTCTTTTTTGTCAGTTTTCTTAAGGTGGTTCAAATCTCAACGTAATCGAAACATTCCTGTTAATGGTTCGTTACTGAATTTTCTGATTAAATTTTATACTGTACATGTTAGTGTATGAAAGTGCAGAATTAGATAATGAACGAAACCCTCTTTACTAGTGACAAAAGGCAATATTAAGGGGGCTCTCCTTAATACCCATGTACCCTCTGTAATATTGCCTAGTTTTTCTGTCACGTTGATGGAGGGGGGGGCAGTATTATGGAGGTTTTACTGTATCTTTATTGCCACCTCGCGTATCTGCTTCGTCCTCTCGAACTCGTGCGCACATAGCCATGGGTGACAATCAAATTTATTAAAAGTGAGAGAATCCCGAAGGTGACAAAATCGGTAATTTAACCTACTAGTTTCTCACTACTGTACAGCATTTGGGCAATTAAACCCCTCTTCCAAGTACCGTTATAAGCGACAGATCCTCCAACTTTGGCAACTACTTCCAAACCACAAGTGGATACCTACTAAAGATGACATCTTCTGATAAAAATGACATGCAGCTAAAATACGCGATTATCTCAACTTGTACAACACATATTGGCCTCCCTAGCCATTAAACACCCAAAGTCTGGCGCCCAATTTAAAATCAAATTACTACAAAGCAACTTGCAGAGAAACTGACAAGTACCAAAAATTACATACTGGCCATCACAGATAGTAACCAAAACAAGTTATAAAAAAAAAAAAAATCAAACCAAGTTCAAAGGATTATTTTGATCTTTTAAGACTACCGAAGAGCTAGGACTCGCAACACTACTGTTAACCATTTACCCTTCTCCTTTGGGCGTCGGACATTTGATTAACGTTGTATTACAGTGCCCCTAAACGATTCATAAATAGATATTTAACAATGATATCCTAGTCAATTTTTGACAACATTTTCAAAAATTAAACAACATCGAGCACCAATTACCTTATGACCCTAAATCGCGTGCGTTCTGAAGAAGTAAAATGACAACCTCTATATTTCGTAGGTCCTAGTTTGTTTGTTTGTTGGTGTTTAAGGTCCCGTCAACTACAAGGTCATTAGAGACCCGTCCACTGCATAGTCCTAATGCATACATTGCACAGACACTACAGTAATGCGACGATTATTGGGTATTAGCAGTACCCAGTTTTCCCGAGCGACCACCCATGTCAGTACTAACTGGGCTTGCGTTGCTTAACTTCAGTGATCAGACGAGAACTGGTGTGTCCAACGCAACTCGGCGCTCCCTTCGTAGGTCCTAAACAGCCTGGTTGATGAATACGGCGGTCCCGACTGATGTGTCTCCGGAGGAGTTCATTAATTTTAATAACGCTTTAATATCAAATTTCATTATGAATTGCTCCAAATAAACTACAACAATCTAAGATAGAAGAGATAAGAAATAACATCATTGAAATAAAGACATACGTGTGGACCACTTCATCAAGCAGAGCAAATATGAATGAGCTTCTTTTCCTCTCCCCCGCTTAAAACTAATGGAGATTTACAGACGTTTACAGCAACAACTATTGATCATGAAAAAATAAATCGACGAGACTGGTAGCAAGCATCGAAACTTACATTTTTACTTCATCTCATTCAAGTTTACTTGGACACTGAAAGTGACAGCACTTCAAGGACTACACACTACTGTGATCTAATGAAATACCAAGTGTCAAGCCACTATTTCTCTAACGCTTCTTGTTATTCATTTATCTTACAGACGTTGATGAATACAACATTTCAAACTTGATCTGGTGTCATAAAGAGAACCGAAAGCGGTAATAAAATTCGAGCTACCAAGAATCAACAGGATGCGATTTTCACATCACTAAAAAAAGAAAAAGGATAATTCATTTTCTCAGTTGATAACCAGTCACATTGCCTAGGTAACAAAACTTCACTGCTATAATCCCAAAGCCTAAGCTCCGAGCAGGTGTCATCCACTCAGAGATTATCTGAACAAATTAGAGCACCATTTCCGTACGAACCTTTTCATTATTTAGGGCTACCTTGCAAGCCATACGATTACCGGGCCTTTCCACTGACCTGACCAACAGTTTTTACTTCATTATTAGCACTAGTTTACTCGTGGGGTAGGCCGGCATCCCCCCACACAGACAACCCAGCCAATATTCCTGCGGGTTCAGACGCCTGGTCGGGGTGCCCCTAGTATAAGCATGTTCAGTGGACCCGCAGACCCGACCCTGTCACAGGCGGGATAAGGGTATGATATTAGCACTAGCTTCCATTGGTCCGCTGTGCCCAATGCCCTTCGAAAACACCGATGAGGATGAAGCAGTTGGCAACTAAGGTCAGTCCATCTGCACACCTTTTTCGTTCGTTGGTGCTTTAGAGCCCTTCAACTACAAGATCATTAGAGCCCCGTCCACTGCGTAGTTCTAAGGCAGTGATTGCACAGACACCACACTAATGCGACGATTTCGGGGTATTAGCAGTACCCAGTTTTCCCAAGCGGCCACCCATGTAAGTACTAGCTGGGGTTCGCGTTGTTTAACTTCGGTTATCAGACGAAAACTGGTGTGTTCAACGCAATAAGCCGCTCTCCCGGCTGTAAACCAGACGACTACAGCCATCCATAACACAAAGAGATAAGCAAAAATAAAAAGAAATTAAATCGAGATAATACAGAGGAAATATTAATGCAATAACAACATTATGAAGACGTCGCGTTACCTCTAATAAAACGTCCTTTCACAAAACTGAATCATTTCAACAATTTTCCTTTTCAGATCCATAAACGTCGCCATTTTATATTATACTGTATAACTAAATTTGAAACGGCCACAACGAGCAGTGTATTTTCTTATTGCATTTGAAATTTTCTGGAAGTAATGTCTAACTTCATAAAAAGCAAGACCAATCTTCATTTTAGCAAGTACTTTAAGTAAAATGAGCTGCAATTCGGTCGTGTTCTTCTGACTTTCACATCGCAATAATTACAACTGACATTACAAAGAAACCTCCATCGAATACACCAATACTACACATTAAACGAGTTTCTAACAAAATCAACTCGTCTATAAAACCTTGAATCAAAGATTGATTAGAGGATTAAAATGACTAATGTGCTCCAAGACAAACTGTATCAATAGTTTAATATTCACTTCCACTATCCCTAGAACTACTACAAAGAAAAAAAAAGACAACAGGTCAAATAAAACCTGTTATATGCAAATGATTGTCCGACATTACAGGGGTAATGTCCATACTCTCCTTCCCTGCTACTTCCTGTTCCTTCTCCTTTACCGTTCCTAAATATCTAGCAGTTACTGTAACCCAGTGGTCTTCAAACTTTGTAGACTCACGGAACCCTTAGAACTATAAGATGTTTTGGGGGGAACCCCATCCCACCTTTAAAAAAATATATCTTGCCGCTTGTCGCGGAAACCCCAGAGAGGTATTGTGGAACATTGGGGTTCCGCGGAACAGTTTGAAGACCGCTGCTGTAACCCAACCAAGGCACTCCCGAACAGAACTTAGTCTTATTTCGCTATTTAACAACAACCCATCAATTTCTGATGGCAATTACCGACGGTGGAATGAGAGATCCTACACCTGGGAAATTTTGCCGACGTATACATTTACTTCCATGTGGAAAGTGTTTACGTTCAGAGGAATTCGTAAACTAATCACGGGGTCAAGGTTTCATTTTCCATTTGACAAAAGGTGGCTTAAGTAATCCCCCACGACCAGGATTCAAACCTACAAGCATGGACCCACGAGTCCAGCACGTCACTGCTGAAAGCACAGGGCTGCTGTTAGTAGCACCATTCGATGATACATTACATTCTTCAGTCTTAGGAAATTTCCAATTTTGGAAGCACACGGGCCAAGCAACTTCAACCCTTTTCCCGTCTATGGTAAGGACGGGTACCCATCTTATCCTTCTGAATGTACACAAGGGTGATATATCGGACAGTGTTTTCCACAACCGGTTGCCGACCGGTCTACTACTGTTCGTTGGAGAGTTGTACCGAGGGGGTCCTACACCTGGAAATTTTTCCCTCATCTACCCGGTGCATAGTAGATAGGGTCAAATAGGCCATCGTACACCACACGGGAGTTCGGTTTTACTTCTCATCCGCAAGAAAGTGCACTCGGGGCCTCTCGCCCGAAAGAAGCCAACTCACCCCGATTCCAGTATCGAATCTTGTTTGTTGGTGTTTTAAGGCTCAACTACGAAGGTCATTAGAGCCCCGTCAATAGCATACTTCTTATGCAGAAACTGCACAGACACCACACTAAAACGAGGATTTTTGGGTATTAGCAGTACCCAGTTTTCCCAAGCGGCCACCCATGTCAGTACTAGCTGGGGTAGCACTGCTTAACTTCAGTGATCAGACGAGAACTGGTATGTCCAACGCAGTTCGCCGCTCTAGTATCGAACCTAGAACTACTGATGCAGTTACCGAGCGAGCTACCCACTACGCCATCGAGGCGGGCTAACTACACGGCAACAATTTTTTTTTCTTCTTTTCCCTTCTTAATATGAATTAATGGACTCTAAAATTAAAAGCACTATCCATCAACTAAAATTATCTGTCTACTACATGACCATACTAGTATTAAATTTGTGAAGAGTAGGAGGGAGAAGAACCTACTTGACGCCTTCTTCAAGGGAAAATGTCTTCTCGAATTGAAACCTATAGTGCACTGAACTACGACTGCCTGATAATTGTGAATGGGTCGGAGTCGACAAGGCGATTTTCTATTCATTTTCTTAAAAAGAAAAAAAGTATGTTACTCATCCATGTAGAGAAAAATCTTTCACAAATCACAGACGACTGACAGTTAATTGAAGAATCTCGAGAACAAACCATGTTAAGAACTTCAGGCGTGAAATATGGCAATGTTCGTCTAATAGCTCTCTTGCCAGTAGGAAATTTCAAAATCAATTACTTCCACTTACCATACATCTTAATTTCTTCCTATTTTATATCATTCTAACACATAGGGTCATTTTTAAGAAGAAATGTAACCGCAATTGAAGCTAAAAATTCGAATTCACCAAAAAAAAAAAAAAAAATTAAAAGAACGTAGCTCAACATTCTTAGCACCAGGGGGCGCTACAATCGACATTCAATTTTTTGGGTTCATTAGCTATAGTTAACAAAAACTTAATTTCCCCCTTCCTTACTCTACTATAAGGTCTCATTCCAACCACCGTCAATGAACAATAAAACTCTTTATTTCCAGTTAAGTTTCTTCAACTTTAATGTTCTGCATCCCTCCTCTGTTTTTCTCTTCTCTCTTCAAAGTCTACTTCAACGAAAAAATCCCCAAACACACAAATCACCACCACTATCATTAACACAAATTAAAGAACCTCGGGCATTTCGAGTCCAATATACATAACGAAATTATTTTTATACAATGTACTTCTCTATCAAATTTGAACTTCCAAATTAGTACTAATTGAGATCTTTAACAGAAAACTATCAAAATCCAGATAAAAATTTCTGGCAACTGTTCATTAAATGCCAGTTAGGAATAACGAGTTTTACACATCGCATTTAATTGAAGTTTGCCCAATTTAGCTCCAGAAACACTTTTCCCCCTTTTTTTTTCTTAACCCCCCCCTGGCAAATAAGAGACTCGTGACATCATTTTAGCGACATTTCATATTTGGCTTCTCCAAAATATCACGGTAAATTATTTAAGAAATCGACAGTTTGTGTAATGTCTACTAGTTCAACGGGTGACGACGTTTCAGCCTCAAATTCACCCTCTCGTCACACAATAAATTATTTCATATCGCGTAATTCGGGTTTCAATGAAATTGTTTCGACCGTCTCCAAATTCAAGTTTAATTCTCTCTCTTTTAAAAACAACTGTTTGCAGCTAGGTTTTATTATGTCCACGACACATAAAAAGCAATACTAAATCAATATATTTCGTTCAAGAGTGTCTCAAATTTTTAAAAGAGAAATGAGCGTGAAATTTAACAGGATGAACACCACATGTTCTACTCGTCCACCGTCTCAAACTTTAAATAAACCACTTTCAGCAAAAGAACTGAATAATATTTCAGAAGAATAATAAAAACATACAAATATATAGTAATGTATAGTACACAACACAGAAACATGTCCGTGTTGGTGAAAAATATAGACCAAACCTTGTGGTGAATAACATACCTCTTTAACGCATCCTAATAAGACTGCGCAAAAGCCAACAATTAAAATCCTTTGATACATCCCAATACGGTAATCCTTAATTCGACTTCGTAGCAGCAGAAAAAAATATAACAGTCTTGTCAAATTCCACAATTTAACACAACTAGCACTCCAGTCCAAAACTACAACAAACACTCGCGCAACCACTTCATCGAAAGGTTATAAAAGCAGCGAGCTAAGCAGCGCATATGTAACACTTTCCTGAGAAGAGCATCGTGACGTAGGAAGCATCAACCCACGCAACCAAGCGCTTGCTCTGCCATCTAGGGACAAAAAAGCAACTACTAACCCCTTTCCAACCTACGGCAGGGCTGGGTACCAATCTTTTTCACTCTGGATCAGAGCCGGATTTACCACTAGGCTAAGTAGGCTGAAGCCTAGGGCCTCAACATTTAGCGAGCTTCAAAACTTAAGAAAAGGGCCTCAAGACTGTAATAGCCTAGGACCTCTCAATATCTAAATCCGGCACTACTCTGGATGGACACATGTTGGACCGTTTAACGCAGCCGGCTGCTGTTGTTGTTTGTTGGTGTTTTAGGGCCCTTCAACTACAAGGTCATTAGAGCCCCGTCCACTGTATAGTTCTGATGCAGAGACTGCACAGACACTACACTCATGCGACGATTTTTGGGTATTAGCAGTACCAAGTTTTCCCAAGCGGCCACCCATGTAATAGCCTAGTATCTCTCAATATCTAAATCCCGCACTGCTCTGGATGGACACATGTTGGACCGTTTAACGCAGCCGGCTGTTGTTGTTGTTTGTTGGTGTTTTAGGGCCCTTCAACTACAAGGTCATTAAAGCCTCGTCCACTATATAGTTCTGATGCAGAGACTGCACAGACACTACACTAATACGACGATTTTTGGGTATTAGCAATACCAATTTTTCCCAAGCGGCCACCCATGTCAGTACTAGCTGGGGTTGTGCCCAGCCGGCTGCCAACCTAAGCTGCAACCCCCTATCTTTGTTTATAGTCGGCCTACGGTTCGGTATGGCGCTCAACCGAGCTCCTGCCTCTGGTAATTTTGCCTCCTCTACCAGTTTCACTTTTATACACAAATGACATCGTACACTACACAGTAGGGCGCCGGCTTTACTCTCCACCTGACGTAAGAGCCACTCATGATCTCTCTCGCCCAAAAAGAAGCCAACCCACCATGATCCAGGATCGAACCTGAACCCGCTGACGCAGTAGTCGAGCACGGGTTCTGCCATCTAGGGGCTATATCAGAAATTAGAGTTGATAACGTCTGATACCGGTTTCTTTTAATTAGATCAGTGCCGGATTTACCACTAAGCTAAGTAGGCAGAAGCCTAGGGCCTCAACATTTAGCGACAGTGCCGTAACGGGGGTATGAAGCGCCTGTGGCAGGTGTCTAACTTTCGTTTGCCCGTAACCCAATAATGACAAAAAATTTAAACATTTTGCGCCCCAAACCCAGTTGCGCCCGTGGCGGCCGCCTTCTTCGCCACGCCCTCGTTACGGCCCTGTTTAGCAAGCTTCAAAACTTAAGAAAAGGGCCTCTCAATTTCTAAATCCGGCACTGCTCTGGATGGACACATTTGTCTTTCTGTTGGACCGTTTTACGCAGCCGGCTGCCAACCTAAGGTGCAATCCCCCCATTCTTGTTTATAGTCGACTTACGGTTCGGTAGGGCACTCAACCGAGCTTCTGCCTCTGGGAATTTTGCCTCCTCTACCAGTTGCACTCTTATGCACAAATGACATCGTACACCACACGGTAGAGCACCGGTTTTACTCTCCACCTGACCGAAGGCGCACTCATGATCTCTCTCTCGTCCAAAAAGAAGCCAACCCACTATGATCCAGGATCGAACCTGAAACCGATGACGCAGTAGTCGAGCACGGGTTCGGCCATCTAGGGGCTATATCAGATATTAGAGTTGATGACGTCAGATGCCGGTTTCTTTTAATTTCTTTTCCCATCAATAGAAGCGGAACTAGAGCTGTAAGATATTTTCTATAGCATTCCATGGCAGCTTAATATACGATCTATTCCGATTAAAATCATATATTAAAACAAATTGTTCTTCCTTTAGATGTCGGAAACATTTTTAGAAATATATTTATCATTATTTAGATTTCGGTTGTATAATGCGATGTTGGAACATGTGGGGTAGGCCGGCATTTCCCCCCCCCCCCACACACACACCCAGCCGGGCGAGTATTCCTGCGAGTTCCAGACGCCAGGCTGGGGTGACCCCAGTCAGAGCATGCTCAGTGGACCCGCAGATCTATCCTGCCACAGGCGGGATAAAGGAATGATGATGATGTGGCAAAGTATCGTGAGGAAGCTAGAACTAGGGGGCGAGGAGGCCCAACTCCAAAATGACGTTTTTTTATTGGTTTCAGTACGTCTGGCGTTATCTTAGTTTTCCTAGTTATAGTGTAAGGTTAAACTGCCCTACTGGGTGCCATTAAAGATGTTAATGCAAGATAATAATATAATAAGAATACAGCAAAGGACTCACTTTCTTGGAATTTATATTATTTTTATAGAAACGGTCCAGTAGTCATCTCGCTTGTCGCCGTCGCTCTTTTTTAATGGTTGTTACCTTTTTTTTAAAGATGTTTTTCCCCCAGCCTAATTTTCCGCTCAGTCCAACCCGGTCTAGTTATTCATCCTCGTCCAATCCGCTATGCCGTGCGGGATTTTTTGTTTTGTTGGTGGGTTTTGTTCCTTCAACTACAAGGTCATTAGAGCCCCGTCCACTGTGTAGCTCTGATGCATAGGCTGCACAGACACTACACTAATGCGACGATTTTTGGATACTAGCGGTACCCAGTTTTCCCAAGCAGCCCCCCATGGCAGTACTAACTGGGGTTGCGTTGCTTAACTTCAGTGATCAGACGAGAACTGGTGTGTCCAACGCAATTTGCCGCTCCATCCCGTGCTGGGGGTTGGCGTAAATTTCTAGGTAGAAATGCTACTTTCGACGGGATCTGGAACGTTCGCCCCGACATTTCGCCCCTGAGTACTTTTCGCGCCCACAATTTCGCCCCTGGGAGGGCAAATGGCCCCTTTTTTTGTTATTCTGTTTTTATTTAGAAAATTTTTGTTCGTTAGGACCGTTTTCTTAGCATTTCAAGGAATTTGCTTTATGTTTGTGTTATTTTATTTTATTAAAAATTATTATTATAGTAAACCGGCATCCCCCCACAGGCAACCTTAGCCAATATTCCTGCGGGTTTTCATACGCCTGGCTTGGGTGCCCCCAGTCGTAGCATGTTCAATGGACCCGCAGATCCGATCCTGCCACACGTGGGATAAGGGTATTATGATGATGATATTATTATAGTAAACAGAGCAAAAAGAAATATATGTCCATTTGCCCTCCCAGTGGCGAAATGTTGGAGGCGAATCGTCGGGGCGAAACTTCCGTAAACCACTTTAGACCATACGGATTATTCAGCGGGTAGGGACCTGATTAGAAATGGAATGGAGAGTAAGAATTCACAGACAAGGCCCTGTTCTAGGTGGAATAAGGGTGTGAAGAAGCTGTGTAACAAATATCTTCGAGGACTACTAAATCCGATGATGATATCAAATTTCATTATTGACATATTACTTACAGTTTGGATAATTTCTAATTCAAAGGATGACGATATCCAGTTATATTACCGTTACGTGGATATTTTTAGTAATTAGATGGGCTCCTATGACATGATATGGGTTGTATCATATGATGAAATCTTAAAGAGAAATTGCCAATGGAAAGGTTAAATAAAAGTTTACTAGACTCACTAATCTCACCAATTCCTTAAATAGAAACTTATAATGTTTTAAGAAAGTCGTTAAATGTTTTTAAAGATGTCTTTGCAATGTGTTCACAAAAGTCAGCATCACTTCCTGAGACGATGGCTTTCAAAGATACGTATCCTTCTTTCTTGGGATCATATTGAGCACGGTTGACCGCCTTTAAAAAAAGATGCCTTTCCTTTACAGCAAATTTCCTCTTTAAAAGACATCCCGGAAACTGTAAAATGAGATTATGTGGTATTTCCATCTCGTTATGAATATAATTAAATCTATCAAGCAGTGATCGACGTTCTGAAATTAGAAATGTTCAACATTGAATAAAGATTAATTCAGTGAGACTTACAACTATGTCCAACAATGTATATTCACCTAACAGCCACAATTTTGGCTTATTTAAAAGCAAACTTTTCAGTTCGTGTGGTCGAAACCCCATTTCTTCTTTCATTGAAAATTGTTTTTCCTGAACAAAAGTTACAACAGAAAAAAAGCTAAATAAAATAATTTTTTTAAAGAGAATTATCGTTTATAATATAATAAACACACTTACAGTAATTTTTCTTATACTTGCTATAGCAAGTTTTGGAAATCTGGTCACAACCGACCTAACTTCATCGCCTGTTAGCTGAAATTCAGTCTGAAAATATCCTAGCCGATGATCAATTTGCTTAGTGCTGAATGTTAGAAAATGTGGTGCTTTTGTTACAATTCTGGTTATAGCTTCAGTTGTAAATTTCTTTGACTCCAAGTAATTAATCCTAACCTAAAACATTAAAATGCATGCATATAATAAACATGTAAGAGTCCATACACTTTAAAAAAACATTAATAGCAAACCTTATATCAAATGAAAGTTACCTGCAAGTCATCAATATCAAATTTAAATAGGAGAGGATTTTTTGTTAGAAATTTTCCCAATTCATTTGGAGGAACTCCAATATCGGTAAGAAATTGTATATAAGGTTTGATATCTTTTTCGAAATCTAATTTAACTATTAGACTAGGAACATCTTCCATTGTATCCCACCTAGACAGGTCAACTCCCAACTTCACCAGCTGCTGAAGTGTCGATGACTTAACAACATATGCAGCAAGATTAAAAGATGATGGAAATATACTTGGAATATCATCCAAAGTGACATTTCCTTTTGCTAATGGATTGAATGAGGTTTGTTCTGGGCTGGTGGTTGCATGAGACAACTCGATGTCACCTTCTTCTTTAGCAGCTATTGATGAACCATCATTACTTGTAAGACTTGTTTCCGGCTTGATATTGTTTGAAAATAAGTGAAATGAAGAATTGTCCAGCTTCTTGTCAACAGCGGCAGCGATTGAAGGGTTTAAATTATTATTATTACTGTTAGAATTGGAGTTTTCAATTTCAAATTGTTGATTTTCATTAGGTTCTATTTCTGTGTTCCTTGAAGTGGTTTGTCCATGCAAATGTAAGGATAGGTTTTTGAAGTACTCTACATAATCTACTTTCTCTCTGAAAACAGGTTGAGAAATATTTTCATTTGCAGTATCAAAATAGCATAAATCGGGCATTGATAAATATTTTAATGAATAAACTTACTTGTTGGCGCGATCTGTTTGATTTGCAATCGCGTTATTGCACCTTCTAGTAATTACCTTCAATACACCGTTAACATCCAAAATATGATTCCGCGATACGTAAGGGCTTCTGGCAACTAATACTGTTAACAATGAATGCAAACCGTGTAATCTTTGAAATGAATTCATCCTACATGGGTTGTCAGTCGATATAAATATTCAAAAATAAACTTTATAAAAATTAAGTTTGAAATGATCATGCGGACATTGCAAAGAACACAAACGAGCGGTCCTACGGAATATCCCAATGTCAGTTACTTATTCGAATATCAGTGCTTCTGTAGCGACTTGTTACCTCTAGGGAAGTTAGCAGTCGATATTTTTCAATAGTGAAGGGTTTATTTCAGTTTCTCATGCAAAGAAGATTGTATTGTCGCTGATTTTGATGCCAAAGTTACTCATTTATAGGAGTTTATTTAAAATACCTTCGTGTTGAATACATATTGATGGCTTCGCCCGTAAGTATTGAACAACAGTCGTCAAAAATGTCACTGACGAGATACTGTAAGTTCTTAGTACGATGTTGTTGATATGATTGCGGTTTGCTGCTTAATTTTGGTGAGAATTTATTGCAAAAACTTAACAAAAAAGACTTCCAGTCGTTCCAGTTGCCAATAAACTGTAAATAATAGTGAAAAGTTGGTATACCGATAAGTTTACAATTCTAATTCACTACACTGCAAGCAGCCTGAGGCTGCGGTTACAGTGGATGCGACTTCTGACGAAAATGAATTCTGACTGATTCGTCAGAACAATCAAATAATGAAAAGAATATGAGAGTGTTTACATTGCTTGCGAGTCCCTCATCAGAATTGTCCATAGTTGATTGTTCTGATGAATCCGTCAGAATTCATTTTCGTCAGAAGTCGCATCCACTGTAACCGCAGCCTTATTTGGCAGTGAAGAGTAACTCTCATTCGTACATATGAAACCCTAAATCCCTAAGCTATAATTCTTGTGGCCCTCTAAAATACGTGCAATGGTGGCCTTTCCTTTGAGGAAGCCCTCAACCTTATCCTCTCCAAGGGTATTCCATTACCGAATGTCCTTGGTAAAAAAAAAAAAAAAAGACCAGTAGTAAGTCTGTCTGTGCCCTTATCTCCTTCAATTTATAGGAATGATCCTTTCTCCCCTTATACTCAGCCAGGGACACACTTCCAACCAGAGGTCCGAAATTAGCATATTTAGCCCTTCTCTAGTAGTACCTTGTTTACTGTCGGTACAAAATTATATTTATTTTTTTAAAGAATGAAGATACCAATCTTATGGCTACATCTCAACTTGGATATCAGCAACATATGTCTGGCTTACAAACTCCACAAATGCCAGGGGTGAGGAATCAACCGTTTCCTGGTCAAACCATGGGAATGATTGGAAGGATGACAGGACCTGGCATAATGCATCAGCAAGGTAAAGGCATCCTTCTAGTATCATATAGAAAAGCATGTTAATTCATAAGGCGTAATTAGAAGTAATTATTAGGTGGACAAGCACCTACCACTACTGGCCAACCTCAGCAGCAAAAAGAAGTTAATACTGCTTCACTGTGTAGATTAGGACAAGAAACAGTACAAGATATAGTTAATAAGACAACAGATCTCTTTCAACTTTTAAAACAAGTGCAGGTCTAATAAATTTTCTTTTCGATCATTTCTCTTCATTAAAAGGAGTAATAACAGAAGGGGACTTATTGTATTCTAGTTACCGACTGGTAGTCAACAAAGCATTTCTCTTCACAAAGACAGAAAAGACAAAATTCAAGAACATTTAAAAAATATAACTTTGTTATTCAGAAGACTTAGACTGATATATGATAAATGTAATGAAAACTGTGCTGGAATGGAGTATACACATATTGAGGTAAATTTCAAACAATGCACTTCGTGGAATGATATTTGCATTCAAGTGAATGAGATTTGAATGATATTTCTTAGTCCTTAATACCATTGAAAGATGAAGTTGACAGTCGACCAGAAGAAAGAAAACATACTGAAGTCATGAAATACGTTAGCGAAGAACATCGAGAAATTGCCGAGGTAGGGGCACTTATATTACATACCATAAAACATAGTAATTTGCATATAATTCTTCTGATGTTGTTCTGCCCATTTTAGCTAGTTATACAGAGAAGTAGACATCTAAAAGAAATTATCGATCATCTTAGAAATATAATATGGGAAATGACAACCATGTTGGCTACCAGGAAGCCTTAAACCACTTAATTGGATCAAGATTTGTGTTGTACCTGATTTGAGTGCCTTGTGCCACAAAGAATCAATGCGAAAATCTTAATTATTGCCGATATCAACATGTACATGAAACCGAACGTTCAATTGTTTTAACTCCTAATAAACCATATTTATATTTTTCATATAGTGTTACTATTTCTTATTGTCATCAGGGGCTGATCCAGAGGGGGAACAATGCAACAATTGCTCCCCCCTCAGTGCCTTAATGGGGCATTTTTGCATTCCTATCCCCATTTCTATACTGTCAGTTCAATCTATAGTTGGCTAAACCCCTGCCCCGGGTGCTACTGACCACCTTCATTCCCGGAAAGGACCTAACAACCTCCTCCTCCCCTCTTCTCATGACATGTCCATACCACCTCAGCCCATTCTCCCTCATTTTTTTTCTGCGATGTCCACTATCCCAGGCTACCTCTAATATGCCCATTCCTAATTCTATCAGCTCTCGACACGCCACACATGTGCCGCAGCATTCGTATCTCGGCTACTCGCATTCTATTTACGTAGCTCCTCCTCAATGTCCAGCACTCTGATCCATATAGCATAGCTGGTCTAACCACTGTCCTGTAGAACTTCCCTTTCAACTAGATTGGGATCCTCCTATCACACAGGACTCCGCTTGCCTGTCCCCACTTCAGTCACCCCCTACCCCATTGATTCTGCGGGTCACATCAGAGTATCTCCCCATTGCTTTATTTGTGCATTAAATTTTTTTGCGGAACACGAAGTTGTTTCAACGGATCACCAATGTTCCGCGGAACACGCTTTGAGAACCACTGATCTAAGGGATAGTAGAGAACCTATTGTAATTCCTTGCTAGTTATACTAAAGGATTCTGAATATTTAAAAATATTTGGTGCGACCTATTTTTAAAGTGCGATCCACCCCTGATTGCCACATACAATCGCAAACACAGGACTAACT
Organism: Trigoniulus corallinus; assembly: GCA_013389805.1. Lineage (NCBI taxonomy): Eukaryota > Metazoa > Arthropoda > Diplopoda > Spirobolida > Trigoniulidae > Trigoniulus > Trigoniulus corallinus. The sequence continues at coordinate 9,144,032 of JAAFCE010001963.1, read as the reverse complement.
TTCCAACGAGTGAATATTAAATTTCTGTAAGTGTTCAATATATGATAAGTGACATAATATTATTAACATTGGGGGCAAACTCATCTTTCAAGGAGCCACTGAAGAAATGGTACCACTCATGTCTCCATAGGTGAGAGTTGAACCCTATCTGTCTGCGTTCTCTCGTATCGCGAAAAAGATTTGAGAGAATCGATGGAGTGTTATGGATATTTGATAAGAGCACAGGAGCCTGTTAGGTCCATTTACGAGTATGCAGGTTGTTGGAAGCACCCGGGGAGGGGAAGACCAATGCAGGTGTGGAGTTAGGCAGGAGTGGAGGGCTAGAACCCATTAACTCGACCTTGCCACAGACAGGATAAGAGTATGATGATTATGGGGATATTTCGACCAACTCAGCACTGCAGAGAAGTATCAGATTAAAATATCATTACAACAAGTATTTAAGAATACAAAGTAATACCAAGAAATGATATTAACATTCTAATAAAATTTATTGGATACTTTGCTAAGATGCACAATACAAGCCAAATGTTTGAGGTCTATCCTAGGACTTATTTTCAAGGCACTCTCATATTAACTGGGTCATATTACAACAAATAAGATTTCAGATACATTTTTTTGGTGAAGATTTAACTTAACCATGTTCTGCAAGTATAATGCGGTATTCTGAATGCTATAAACTTTTATAATGAATAAGTGAAAGACAGCTAAACTGTATAAAGTTTAACTACCAACGTTCTCTCAGAATTTCTGCTTGGGGTGAAACGTTTTCGTAAAACATTACTACCTTTAATAGCAATTCTATCAAAATTACTTAAGATCGACGTATCTACAGATTAATGAGACCTAACGGATAGTTCAAATGTAATCGGAGTGTAGGTTAATGAATATTTTTAGCACATTTGATTCGGTAATATCACTAAGGTTGACATTTTACCTTCACAGTTAAGATTCATTTAAGCAAACGAAAAGAGGCCTTGGCTTTTTTTTTTATAGCAATTATGGAGTTGCTGCCGACAAAAGTTATTCTATCAATATAGACCTGACAAACAACTAAAGAGTTTAAAACATTCTCACTAAAAATCAATTATTTTGACTATAATTTTAAACTAGGAAAAAAATTATAGAAATGTTTACCCTCCTAATTTAAACATCACATCTGAATAACGACATATTAATATAACTCACAAGTGGCATCATGTAGACATCTCTTTCACCTTAAACATTTGCAGGACAAAATGTGATCTACGTGTATTTCTGGAACTAAGATCATTGTAAACAATGATTTATCAGACACTGATAAACTCACACCATCAACACAAACATTTCATATTAATATTTTCAAATTAATTAATCTATTAAAAAATCTAAAACAGTGAGCAAGAATTCTTGGTGTGAGATATTACAATTACGATATATCAGAATTATTGCATGCAGATCCTACTTTCATATATCATCAGCTAAGAAAAAAGTGCCTCCAATCAAACCTTACAAATCAGCCTTCAATGCCTCAATTTCATTCACTGGGCTAAAATTCGCACTTATGAGTCTTTAGGGCAACAGAATTACCTAAATGAGGATTTTATCACAATAAATATAACTGTAGTGCGAACAATATCAAAAGACTACATCTCCATGACTTCCAAATAAGTGACCAACAGAAAATCAAATGTCTTACCTCACCTAGTTCCAACAAAAACATATCTGCAATTACTGCAACCAACCGAAGTCAGGTAATAACTTTACAGGTTGCCAAAGCACAAGTTGCAGAATAGCAGTAATTCAACCGATGATCAAGACTAGACTTACCAAAAAAGGACAATTTCAAAGTATCTCAGCGGACAAACTGGTTAACTTACATTTTCCAGAACACACCTGCTTCTTAGTCTACCTCTCAAGAAACATAAGGTTCACTCGAAAGAACAATCAAGAAATAAATCGAGATCAAAGTAATACTAAAAGAAAAGAAAAGCACGGCATTTCTTTACGGTAAATATTATCCACAAATAATTTACAGAAATAAATATACAGTGTGAATAAACCTGGCACGAATTATTTCAGTGACAAATACCCGGGGGTAGTAACATCTTCCATTTATCATTGTAAAATCGTCCAAAACATAAATAAGAGATTTAAAAAAAACAGCAACCTATTTAATTTTTATCTTGTATAATTTGAGTTTGAAGCCCAACAATTCAGTGAGCACCGCAGAAAATGCTGATAAAATAACTAACTTAGTGATGTTATATAAATATGGATTAGCCGACAATCCAGATATTTTGAACGGGCTTTCAAGCTCCTAGGTTCAAAACAAAGAACAAATTATGGATTGTTGTCATTTAAATATGTAACTGAATACAAAATAAAACAATGTTGTTTTTACCTTGAGCAACTGAGATGCCAACTTCAGTACATTATTTGCAAGAATAAGTCCATCTTTTTTATGAGGTTTCTGCTCCATTTGTACATACAGATTAATCTAAACAGATAAATTATTATCCACTAACAAAACTAAATGAATATTTCAACATCCACTTTGAATAATTTGTACCTGTTCAGTTAAAAGAACGGAGAAATTCCTGTATTTCTTATTGATTTTGGCTCCAAGAGTCATAAATCTTAATAAATAAACTCCCAAAGCAAAACTTAAAGCCAAAACTTCCCAATTATAGAGCCGCTCACCGAAATGATCATTCTCTTTTAGAATCTATTGAAGACACTCCTTTAAAAGGGTTAAACTATGACAAGGGCTTCAAAGTTCATTAATGGCTCTATACCTGAATGCAAAGAAATGAAATAAGTAATAAAGCAATAACAAAGGCAGCAGAAACTATTACATCAACGGAACGCTGGGGACCGTGTTTCTGTAAGAAAAAAAAACGTAATAGTAAAAAAAAAATTGTCTTTAAAGAAGCAGCTAAGATGAATACGCACAACAATATATACCTTTAAGTAAGAACGTACTGATAACCATGTCTTAATATTACGAACTTTGTTGAGCCGGAAATAAGGGAGTTCAGATCTACGTGATCGTCGAGATGACGTCAAATGAGAAAATAATTTAGCATACAGAAATCTCTAAAATTAAAATAAATTAACCCAATGTATTACAACGGACGGCATTTTACTCTTACCATTAAATATCCACAATGACCCTTAAATAGTCTTGGATCATATTCTATACCTATGTTTTCAAAATAAGACCACGTGTCCCTGCCCCAATTTGTAATATCTGAATTTTTTCATCTCCCCTGGATAGGTTTGTTTAGCATGCAGACTGGTCCAGTCTCCCACACTCTGGCACAATAACTTAGGTATCACCGCCAATTAATATTTTAGGGTTCGTCTCTAGAACCCCACTTTTAGCATCACTATCCCTGCTATATCCACTTCAAAAGGGTTTTAAACCTGTTATAGTGGATGTGAAACCACAATAAAGTACAGTAAAGTAATCCGGTTCGAAATAATCTTTTAACCTGGAGTGAAATTCAAGTGCTAGAGATAAGAAAAGAGATGCATCACAGGATAATGGCGATCACATTTAAGTGACCTTACACACCCCCTTCCCGGTGAAACACGTCTTAAAGAATTGTCCTTATTTTCAATTTTAATTGGTGCTGTTTTAATATTTATTGAATTCCCTCAAGAAAATCAGGTAACGCTTTAAATGCCGAAAGGAGCAAACTATTACAATATTGAGGCTCTCGTGCAAAATGAGCATCACGAGCACAACTTTTTTACTTACTTGCTTAAAAGTTCTCTCAGCAACTGACAGCAAGAAGAAGAAAAACAAACCCAGAAAAAAGCGCTCAATTAATACAGCTACCATCACATAGCTCGTCCTGCGTCACAAAAACAAAACATTTATGGAGTAAGCATTTAAAAAACTGTACATTATTTCATACATTCCATTAACACCACACCAATTCACTCACAAGAAAGTGCTTCCCAGGAAAGTCAAAGTTATTATATGCTTTACTTTATTTACATCGTCCACACTAGGCATGGACATGTCCAGAACATCCGACGTCACATCGCTCAGCAACACACGGGCCGTTTCATGAGTTCGAAACACAGCAGGCAAAAAAGTCATCAAAATTGTGAAGCAGATTCCACATATGAAATAATCTGTGCTCTCAGGCATTTCAGCCACTTTATGAACAATTGCTGAACTTATGTCTAAAACGCAAAGATCTGCCTTTTTACATTCACAGCCTTCCCATATCGTACAACTCACTAAAAATACAAAGAATATTAAACGGTTGGACGAAACAGAAAAAGTTAGCCTATCTCCAAACATAAGAAATAAATGATTTAACAGCATTAAAGATCACCATTAACTTACATTATCTACTGATCTTAATGACGAATGAATGGAATGAACATGCTACTATAATAATTAACACTTTCCATCAATTTTATGATCATAACAAGTAATCAGATCCTTTTTTATGAAATTTTATTAGAGGGATGCTCGAAATCCAGAACCAGAGAACGAGTCTTAAAGGCATATATATATACATACATACGCCTATTGACCCAACACAGGGCATCAAGTAAAGTTGAAAAACTGAAAAATGGAGCGCACATTATCATGCATTCGCACGTTCAACCAACTATAAAGGCATTAAATAAAAATGTACGGCCAAAATGATATTGCAAATGAGTACAGTAAAAGGAGGAAGTCTAATGATAATCTGTGTTGTTACACTCTAGAAATAAACTCAAAAAAGGTGATTCAATGGACACGCCAGAGGTGAAAAAAGACCAGGAAAAAAAAAAAGAGAACAAAAAAAATCTACAATGCTTTTTACACAACAGACATAACAGCTTTTTTTCTAGGGAAAAATACCTTTGGGAGAGACAGGAAAAGAATAAAAACAGTTCTTAAAGGAATCAAATTCAGTAATACGGAGAATCAATTTCCGTTTTCCCCCCCACAGAAAAAGCCCTGCGTTAACCTAAATAAGCTACAAAATCAAAATATACCTTTATAATGAACGAGATCCTAAGAAAAGAAAAAACACAAATCAGTAATCATGCTTTAGGATGAAAACTAAACCGAACTAGGTACAAACAAATAGTTAGTTAAAAAAAAGACAACACACGATTATGGACTAACAGTTAAATGAGAGCATTTCAATCATTTTTCTAAACAACGCGATGAAAAGACTTCAAGACCAAAAGTATATGATATCTTACCTTTGTCTGAAGAAGTCCCTGATGCATTTAAAGTACTTGGAGAGGTCACCTGTAAAATAAAAAAAGGACATCGTTTCACACCAGTAGTTTATCCTACGTGTAAGAAAAATTGACACGTACCCCAGGACAATCCCAATAAAATGGATCGTCATGAAACTGTACAGGACTATCAGTTTCTTCTGAGGTGTCAGACTCGTAACTTTGATCACAATCAGTGTTTGTGGTCATTCCCCATTCCATATCTAATGATGGCGCACGATCCTACTCAGAAACGTTATCATCAGAAGACATCAAACAAGGAAGCATACTCAAAAATATCTAAGTTACATCGCTTTTCTACCATTTCGCTGAAATTGAGAAACCAAATGGTCTCGCCTAAAAGCAGATCACGATTTCTTTTCCATTTACTGCTCTTCAACCTTGCCCATCACACTCCCTTCCCCAAATGCACTATTATACTTCCAATTCCCTTAAACCTGAGGTTTCCAAACTGGGGTGTGCGGTCCTCTTTACTACGGGACCGCGAAGGAGGTCACTTAGTTGAAATTTTGGGCTATTTGCGATTACTGCCATGCCACAATCCCATTGAGTGCAATTTGATGACTAAGATTTACCATTTTCTGAATAAATCTTTGTGTGTCAAAAATGTTTTAGTAACAGTTGCCTATATGTTAATTGTAATTAATTTGAAAGGGTCCGCGAGTCATCTAAAATTTTGTAAAGGGTCCATAAGCCATCTAAAAAGTTTTAGAGATCGTCACGCAAGAAATCCTAAAAAAAGTTTGAGAACCGCTGCCACTTTGAAATTATACTGGTAGACCGGAAGGACACAACTTAAGGACTGCATTGCTAGCATACTGCACGGAAATGAACTTCAAAACGTTTCTCCAATAAGAAACAAAATATACACACCTTCATGGGAGTATTTGGAAATGTGTCTATTTCCGAATCGCACGAACTGTGACAATCACGACAGTGGACAGACTTATTCACATTACACTGAAGATTTTGAGTTAAGCGTCTTCTAATGTTATAACCTTTACTTTCAGTCATTAATTTCTTGCCCTTAATAAAAATATTAAAACGTTATCAAAAATGACTGAGTATACGAAATACATATATGGCATTTTCTCACCTGTCTACCACCTGTACCACTAGCATTCTCCAATTCAGTATCAGAATGAGGTTGATCAGTTTCAAGCTCAACCGAACTAACATCCTGAACAGCACTGTCATGCCTAGCTTCATCAGAAGTCTGGTCTTCATTATCTACTTGCGAATGATGGTGTTTTTCTTGATACAATTTATCCACTTTTTCTCTGTTATTTGGATGACAGCAATTTATGCGAACAACTTTTACTCTGTCCAGAGGTGCAGTTTCATCACAGTTCACATTATTGTCTTTACACAGTCTCGCGTCGCTGCTTGACGAATTTAATTCCCTCAACTTTTTATTAAATGATATGTTATTGCCGTTTAATTGTTGTAACGATGAGAATTTCCTAAATTCATTGCTCTCCTCGCTTGATGATGAGGGATTGGTATTTTGCACAAATTCAACACCAGATTTACTGCATGATTTTAAGCTATCATTACTATATAGTTTTTCGGTTGATGTGCACAATCGCCTCCCTCCTGAGCCTTTTGAGAACACTTTAGATTGTCGTCGTCGTCTAGTGCGCTTCCTACATGATAAAAATTTCAATAAAATCATTGCCGCCGCCAGCAAAACTTTTGTGCCGCAATCTTACAACCAACTTTAAAAGACATCAAGCATAATACAGTCAGTGCCCACTTTATCCTCTCAGTCTCCCATTTAATCTACTATGTCCTCATTCAAGCTGATTATTTTCTGATCACTCACACTCCTATGCCAACTCAAGAATGCCTTACGAGTCATCCATTATTCAATTCCAAGTCCAACTTTTAGGATCTCATTAAAAGCATTTTAATAAAGCTGCAACAAACTAACCTTCTTAAACTTTCACAAACGGAATAGCACGACGACGATGGATTATGAGTAGAAACTACCTGAGAATGAATAATACCCAGTCCAATCATCATGATTGTTGGACTGATCACTTCTGTCACTGTAATCTCCTATAAATTATTAAAATAGCTCATTGAGTTCTACATGTACACTACGAATGTTGACCGTGCTCTGAATGAATTCGTGCCAAAGTTCGCTTCAAAATGTCGTTATAGAACTGTCGAGGATAAATAGAATCTTTACTAACTCTTCCTTAATAGAAGAATTAATTAAAATCCTCTCCGTGCATTAAGAAAAACCAGTATTCATTTAAGAGGTCGACCTCGTACTCTTCCACTCGGTGGATTAGTAGTCGACAGGACTACCACAGAAACCAGAATTTCAACAAATTTGCAAAAATTCATTTAGAACAGTAATTAAGAATTTATCATAGGATTTGACTATATACATCAAAACTTTTTTCTGATGAGTGCGTGAAGTAAACAATTAAAATACTGATTTGAAGGATGTGTAATACAAGTAACAAAAACGCAAACTTTCTTGTAGTTTGTTGCTGCCACCTGCAAAACAAAAAATGCAGTAATTAGTCCACTCAGCATTAGGCAAAATCTTAAAAATAGTTGGTTACGTTACTGTACCATGATAAAAAGAACGGAAGAAAAATAGTCCTAACAAGCGCATTCCTGGTAACAACCAACATGCCATGCTGAGGTTTGGCTTTTGGAAATGCAGAACCTATTAAACAACGAAAGCAAATACTGGTGCTTATTCAAGTGTTTAAAGCATGACAAAAAACCACAATGATTTATTACAAAAGCAGGTAACATCAAAAATACAACACCTCTCACAAGATCAACATCGATAAAGTCCGTTTTAACTTTAGCAGTTTTTTTCGGCACACTACTAAACCCCTGGAAAAAAAAATAATTTTACGAAGTCAAGATGTGCCAGTCTTTGTTTTTAACCAACATCAAATTAAACAAACGAGATGACGCACAAGTTGTGCAAGTGATTGGGCTAGGTGCCAAAGCAACATTTTCAATGCACGGTTACCATTTACTCAATGCATTAGCCGTATTTATCCAAAATCACGAACCTAACAACTGTTTTGGCCAATGAAGAAAATTGGCTTACTTTTAAAATGCACTGCTCTACATTTCTTTCCCAAGACTGCTTGTCATATGTTCCAATCTAAAAACAAAAACAGTTACCGTAAGCATTTTATCTCAAGACCAGCAGCTTAACCTATCAGTTAATAACGTCACTATTATTTCAGTTAATTACGTAGGAGACTTGATTAAAGACTAGTCTGTAACAATAATAAGTCCAAAAATTATTTCCATTTATAGGTTGATCTTTGCCTTTTATAACCCCTTCAATGTCATACGTGCTTTAAAGATTATTCATAATTCAAGTGTCATATTTCGCATTATGTGTTATTTTGTCAACGTTCAGAAAGCTCATTGACAACGACAGATACAGTTGGGAAGACGACTGTTTATCCGGAATAAAAATTTCCAAATGCAAATAAACAAATCGCCGAAAAGTTGTGGAGAAAAATCTGTTCCAATTGCTAACTACATCTCAGGCAAATATTCCTGGTATCTAGTTTTCTTTAAATACAGAAAAGTAATAAAAAAATAAAGAAAAGGCAAGTTTTCAGTGAGATTCTCTCTTTATATGAAATTTTACTGTCTAAATAAAACAGGAGGACTGTAATAAAGAAATTATTAAAAAGGCAGCCATAATTCTAAGCTTTTGACTAAATGACTGCAATGAATATTATACATACAGTATAGTATACAGTATATATCTCAAACTTCCAAAAATTTATAACCTATGCTGCTTTTAATAAATACCAAGTCACAGTAATGATAAACAACATTAATAGACAATAAATAATAATTAATGTGGATTTAAAATTCAAATGTTAACAGTAAAAGAATTTACCTTAGTTTGGTACCAGGATAAAGCTGCATTTAGGGTCATATTTGTGAATGTAATACCAATTCAAAAAATACTTCTATTTTGGCAGACTGTTCAGAATGTGCAAGGTCTAACTCGACTGATCTCTGAATTTCTCCCGAATTTGTATGAACAGCACGTCTCATGACATGGTATTAAACTACAAACAAATAACCATGAGACAGTTAAAAATCAGTAGTCCAACAAACAAATTTGGTTCAAAAATAGGGATCGAGTAAGTATTTGCTCATTGGCGAATGCAACATTGGCATTCTGTCAAACAATTACGTCGAGTACCGTCAATTCAAGGTTATGTCATTTGAAATACCATTTTAAAGAGACAATAGTGATGATACTCAAAATGAAAACCTGAGATGCAAACTAATATTACACTTCCTAATAATACTTTGAATTCTTAGAATATGCCGTCAATTGACTCCATCGAAAGTGTAAATGAATACTGTATATGGTCAACGATCGATATTAGCACAAGATTAAGTATACCGTGAAGAAATTTAAATCACACGAACTTCGTTGAAATTATTAATTATTTGTTAGTAAAAAGGGCAAAAGCATGGAGTCTGGGTGTCTGAATAAAAAAATTAATGTTTTTTTTTTCCTTTCGAAATGGCTGTGAAGGAAATTGACATCGCTACATGTAGATTTACAAGAACGAAAATTAAGCAAGCAAGACCACTTATCTTTAACCAGAAACGCAAATACATACATGCTACTTAATAAATCTAATTTATAATGGTACTCACTCGTGTCTTAGTAATAAACAAAACTGCTGCAAATTATTCAAAATATTTTGTTCACGAAATCCATCACAACACACAGCCATAGCAACTTGCAAACAAAGATACGCATCCGTCAGATGGAGGAAACCACGCGCGACACCTGGATCACCATGGCAACCAACCAGTTAGCGTTTTAAATGGCGTCTGACAACTCGGTTTCTTTTCAAATTTCTCACGTTGTCAATGGATACAGCTTTTGAACTGGTATGAAATTCTTGGTAACAAATAGCTTAAGTTATTATAGTTGTATGAACGTTATTCATTTGGCTTTTAAATACCTATCATACCTGCTTTTGCGTTGTTAGCCGCAGTTCACAAGCACGTCAAATATGCATGGCTCATAGATATCAGGCTATTCTGACCTCTGTATTCGGGTCACTTAGTGAAAATTTCGATGTTGATTGTTAAGTTATTAATTACCGATCTTTTAAGTATTCATATCCACTCCTATGAGAGATAAGATACCAGCCAAATTTCCAACTGTCATTGCATAATAATTTGTTAACTGCAAGTTCTTAAGACATTTGTCTCGATGGCTCAGCAGTTAGCTTCCGATGTGGTCCTGTGGGGTTGTGTGATGTCACCCCCACTTAAAAAACCCCTTTCTACATTGAGTGAGATATGTTTGCAAATCAGCAATTTTTCCATGTGTAAGAGCTCGCCCGCTCTCCCTCCCCCTGGCATCGATTATACAATAGGCAGACGTTAAATAAGCAGCCGGCAACTTTCCCAATTCCAAAGGGATAAACGAATACCTAATCCCCATCATAGGTTGGAAAAGGGTTTGGAATGATGATAGCGACTTGAATGACATACGCAATTAATTTTAATTAGAGAGAATTACTTTGCTATAAATTTGTTGAAGTGTGTTATTATTTATAGGCTAGGCAATCTCTGAAAGACGGTGAAGTGCCAGTTGGGTGCGTTTTTGTTTACAAAAATGAAATCGTTGCCAGGAGCGGAAATAAAGTAAATGAAACAAAAAATGTAAGTCAATTTCATAAATTCAAATTATCTAAATTAAAATGTCGTTGAAAGTTTTTCAGGACTGTAGGACAAAAGCAAAGCAACTACTAATCCTTAACCCTTTTCCCGCCTACAGGCAGCGCCGGGTATCCATCTTTGTCCTTCTGGATGGACACAGGAAATCTGTTGGACGGAATTTTTACACACCCGGCTGTCGACCTAAGTTGCAACCCTTGTGTTTTTATTGCCGGTCTACTGTTCGTTGGGGCGCTCCGTCGATGCAAGGGGGGCCTCAGGGGAGGCGTTGGTAGAAGGGGTTCTGTTACGTGCAAACGGTATCGTACATCACACAGATCCTACAGACCTCTCGTCGAAAAAAGCCGATCCACCTCGATCCAGTATCGAATCTGGAACCATTGTCGCAGAATTCGAGCACGCTACCCTCTACCCCACCGAGGTGGGGGGGGGGGGGGGTTGTTTGTACTTTTGAGTCGCTCATCAGCACGATATAGTAAGAGTGGCAAGATCCTGCTGAAATATTGATTGAAATTTTGATCTATTAAATAATTATGTCAAGTTGCACTCAAGTCAAACAGAAAAAAAGGGTGGTGTGTTGGTGCTATTTTGGAGTCTGACATCAAGCTGCAAAATCAATATATGCACTTTTATACGTTGAAATTCTTTCATAGCGACGTTAATAATTAGAGGCTTTATACTGGGTACATACAGCAGGTCTTAGACCTATTTGTCTTTGCAATTTTGAAGTGAACCTGATTGCGAAAATAGACTGAAGCACATCGTATAGGTGTATATATACCGTAAGACCGGTTGAGTACCATCATAAGGATACGGGTTATTAGGAGCAGACGGGGTAAAGATCGGCCTAAACAAAAATGCGAGCAAGATCTTTGGAGGAATAAATAAATGAGAAATAGGAGGGAAGGGAGTTCTAGAACTCGCTGGTCCGACCCTGCCATAGGTGGTATAAGGGTATGATAATGAAAATCATGAGAATGAATTCGGGGCAGTGGCGTCACTAGGTGGGTGCGGGCCGCGCCGGGTGACACCACTCGCACCATGACAAATGGGGTGACACCAAAACAGAAGAAGCGGCTTTTTTCGGGAGAGAGGGGTGACACCAACCCTAGCGACGCCACTGATTCGGGAAGCCAACTGTGGTTATTTGTACAACAGGCAAAAGTCCAATCCATTTACTCACCTTTTTTCATGACAGGCAACCCGCCATGCAGAAATGGATTGCATTGACCAAGTTTTAGTTTGGTGCAAGGAAAAGCAGTTGGATCCAAAGGAATTTTTTGGTGACACCATTGTATACGTTACAGTTGAACCATGTATAATGTGTGCTGCTGCCCTCAAGTTACTTCGTATCCTTTAATTCTCATTTCTAACTTTAAAATCACACTGGTGGCAATAACTCACTATTTTTTACTTTACATTAACACAGAAATTAAACAAGTTACATATGGTTGCAGTAATGAGCGATTTGGTGGTTGTGGCTCCGTACTTAATATCCATAGTGATGGAAAAGAAGTGTCGTCTGGAACAGCACCTTATTTGCAAGTACGACAGTCAAACTCATTATCAATTAGTCATTTGTGATCAGCAACATGGCAGAAGAGGACAGGGGAGGAGGAGTTGAGTAGGCTCATCTCAGGGATGCAGACTACTACGAGCATACGGGGTAGAGGATGGTCCAAAATATACATAGGAGTAAATTGTATGACAAGACATGGCAGAGCTGTTTGATTTAACGCTGGCCTATTTTCCTCGTTGGGGCACCTACGCTAGGGGGAGGTCCCTACACCTGGAGATTTTGCTCCTTACGCTTAGGTGACATGTTACACACCACACAGGGTCACGACTTTACTTCCCATCGATTAAAACAAGCCATCGGACTCGACGAGGATTGAACTTGCATCTACATTCTCAGAGTTCTTACTATTACACACTTTCCACTTGGGATACAACAGACATCGGTTTTCCATGACACCCAAGAATAACACCATCGTATATTTGTTCAGTGCAGCCAAGTTGCGTTGGACACACCAGTTCCTGTGAGATCACTGAACTTAAGCAGCGCAAACCCACGTTAGTACCAACATGGGTGGTTGGTAAAGAACGTTGGGTGCTGCAAATTTCCCCTCTTCCTCCCCATCTTCCGCGAGCAGCCTCCTAAGGATTCGTCCTGTTATGGCTGCTTGGCTTACTCCCCAACCATTGAATTTAATCCAGCAATCCTCAGCTTGGGGTTTGAGGATTTCTTACATTTCATTTGCATGCCAACGAATATCCAACCCGTCACTTCACCCGCCCGCTGCCTGGGGGGGGGGGGGCATGTTATGCTACCATTGAGGTGCATAGGTCAGCTGGTGGATGGTGAAACCAAGTTTCTGACCTCTGTGGCCCATTTGGATTTGAAGGCTTACTCATTTTTTAAAATATGTTTTCAAATTTCATTATAGTGCGAGGGTGGTTGCAGATCAGAAGAAGCTATATCATTATTAAAAGAATTTTATAAAGGTGAAAATCAAAATGGTAAGTTTGAAATATCGTCGAATTATAAAAGTAAACATAAAATTACAGTGTTGCCACTTATCCTTTAACGCAGCTCCGGCTCCAAAAGTAAAACGCACTAAAGAAAAACCACCTTCGTAAATATGGTATGACTAACGGTTGTTTTTATCAGGTCCCCATTGTATTTTTGTTAGTGTTAATAAACTAAGCTTGTCATTTATATTTTCGATTATTTTATTTTGCGAGATCGCTAATTGCTAATTAATTGCCTGCTTTTCAGTGTACGTTGGTGCCAACAACATTTAGATATTATGTGCTGACAGGCAACATCGCAATATCTACGTTTCCTTACATATTGTTTGCCACCCAACTTCAACCAGACTCGAATCTGTAACTACAATCTCACAAGCAGTGCCGGATATAGATATTGAGAGGCCCTAGGCTTTTTCAATTTTGAGGCCCCTTTCAAGCCCATTTGAGTCCCTTTTCTTAAGTTTTGAAGCCCGCTAAATGTTGAGGCCCTAGGCTTCAGCCTACTTAGCCTAGTGGTAAATCCGGCACTGCTCACAAGGCTAGCAACCTACCGCTAAACCACTTGAAAAGACGGCTTTTCTTGAAAAAAAAAATGCATTTTAGTTCGGTAGAACAAAGAAGTAGCTGGGAAGACATCAGGAAGACATAAAAGATGGATAAAATGATAGTCTAGATGTGATAATGACAGAGAAGTAACTAGGGCAGGGCGCCCACCCAGTCAAACAATGTGTGGAAAGGTTTGTGAATGATGGAAAGATCCACAAACAGGAAGTTAGACAATGGGCTCTACATGACTGGCTTTCTTTCAGTGACTTGTACTGACACCAAGGCTCTACTTGATGTAAGATGGAAATCACACTTGGAACCTTCATCTGGCTCAAAAATTGCTGTCCAACTCAGTCACCAGGCTACCCTTGAGCTATGGAGGCGAACTCAGCATTCTTTTAATGGCCTCTGACGGTCATTACGATGGAATTATTCTATTATGGAATCCACATGTTTGAAATGCGCCTAAGAAAATAACTATGAATACAAAGGGTCATTAAAATAAGTGTTAAGATAAAGGTTTTAAAAAATGTGTTGGCATTAAAATTGTCATGTCAACCAGCTGGTAACCAACCCCACTATTGACTGTTTTTTTCGAAACCCCCCTTGGATACTCTGTTTTATTGATTAGTTACTAGTAAGGATATTTGACCTTGACCAACGCAGAAAAATAATATCCTTCATTTCCAGAATATCGCTGATACAATGTAGTGCACATTAACTAAGAAATACAATACATATTCGATTGCTGTTCGTAAATAGGATTCATTAATTTTTCACCACTTGACTGAACTCAGTTAAGATGTCCTGGGTTCGTGGACGGGCAGATCTTACTTCCTACCTGACGAAAGCAGGTCTTGGTCAGAAAATATTAACTTTAGCTGTTTCGTCCGTTAGTTAACGACCACTGAAATATTTGTGACATATTTGACTAGTTAGCTCGTAGTTCTAAGGTTCAATCCTGGACTAGATCAATGTCGGGGTGAAGTTTTGTTTGGGCCCTAAGTTGAAAGAATAGCGTGAGCCTCAAACACCCAGCGGGGAACTTCAAAATATTACGATGAATGATAACCCAGTTATGGAAATGCAAAAGTAGAAATGTTGCATACCAGGTTCCTAGGCAGTGCGGGCAGTACTGCCTACCTTCTGTAGAATATCGCACCCTCGAATAAACGGCGCACCTTCAAGGTGGGGAAAAAATAATAAACAACGCCCTATAATAAACGGCGCACTGTTTATTAAAGGTACTGAATTCATCATCACAATACTCTTACCCCGCCTGTGGCAGGGTCGGGTCTGTGGGTCCACTGAACATGCTCTGACTGGGGTCATCCCTTGTTGTTTGTTTGTTTGTTGGTGTTTTAGGGCCTTTCAACTACAAGGTCATTAGAGCCCCGCCCACAGCATAGTTATTATGCAGAGACTGCAAAGACACTACACTAATGCGACGATTTTTGGGTATTAGCAGTACCCAGTTTTCCCAAGCCGCCACCCATGTCAGTACTAGCTGGGGTTGCGCTACTTAACTTCAGTGATCAGACGAGAACTGGTGTGTCCAACGCAATTCGCCGCTCCCCTTGGGTCATCCCAGCCAGACGTCTAGAACCCACAGAAATATTGGCTGGGTTGTCTGTGGGGGGGTGCCTTATTAAAGGTACTGAAATATAAACAGCGTCCTCCTATAATGTTCGAAAAAAAATTGGGGTTTTAATTATTTTAATATTAATGCCTTGTACTGTATTAATTTTTAATGACGGTCCGTTGCTCTTCAGACAAGAACGGCCCACCAGAGGAAGCCCAATACCAGCCCAATCCTGACTAATAATCATGACATGAAAATTGTGCATATCTATAAAATAATAAAGGATTTCAGCGGCAGACAAAGCCCTAAGTAATGCTATCAAACCAATTTAGTACTTAATAAAAAAAATAATGATTAATCAATTGTTTCATTAAAAACAATTTGCCATGTTTAGCCTTTCGCAGTCACAGATATTAAGCTGCTAATTTTTGGAGGCCCCAAGTGCACACTGGTGCTGATCCGCCACTGTAAGTTTTCATAAATAAAATTAGTTTTCTGCTATATTAATACGGTGTATATTATTGTCGTGCATTAAGTTATTTAATTGACGGCTCATTGGTCCCCTGCTGACGGCTCCCCACTGAGAAAAACACGGGCCAGTGCAACCCTACTTCAGGCTGTTGGGTAATGTACAGGTTTACCGGACTGTAAGCATATCCCTGACTGTCTGGTTCCGCCAGGTGCCCCTAACGGGCCAGGCCGACCTTATAGTCGACTTAATGTGACACTTGGGTATCTATACTGGCTAGTCAAAGAAATGGAAAGTATTTCCAGTGGGATGACCAATGGAGAGACAAATATGGTGTCTTATTTGTCAGCACTAATGGGGAGAGAGGGGAAGATAGTATACCCCTGTGTTTAAACTGGCATGAAAATTAATTTCGATAATGGTTTTTAAACCTATTTTGTTACGTTATTCTGATGACACGAAGCTATTGACAGAGTGAAGTAGTGGCTAATGTCAATGTCAAGCAAGTGCTGCTATTCAAGTTTTGCAACATCCAACCAGAAGCACCTGAACAACTTGCAACCTAATTAAGTGGGAGTTACGTATTGTCGATTTCCAATTTGTTTGACAACTAAACTGACAGAAGGACAACCTGGACACACACATTTTCTCTCCTGTATTAGTTTTCTTTGAAGTCAGACCTCTTTTTTATTCTTACAGAAATCTAACGGACTTACCAGTGAGAGAGTCTTTCTTCGGGATGAAAG
Source organism: Trigoniulus corallinus (assembly GCA_013389805.1). Classification (NCBI taxonomy): domain Eukaryota; kingdom Metazoa; phylum Arthropoda; class Diplopoda; order Spirobolida; family Trigoniulidae; genus Trigoniulus; species Trigoniulus corallinus. The sequence continues at coordinate 9,127,198 of JAAFCE010001963.1, read as the reverse complement.
GACTAATGGTTTACTAAATTTCGTTGAATAGTACTCCTGCTTCGCTCGAATAGGAACAATTTTGAAATCAGCTAAAGAAAAAGTAATGAAATTATTATTATGCGACTTAATTGAACCATGGAAGTAACAACGCATTAAATCAAGTGTAAGGTACTGTATGTCTTTCAACTCCAAAGTCAAATTCCTAACAATTATAATTATTATGTCGCCTATGGCAGGGTCGGTGTGTTCATTCGTTGGCGCTTTAGGACCCTTCAACTACAAGGTCATTAGAGCCCCGTCCACTGCGTAGTTCTAATGCAGAGACTGCACAGACACTACAATAATGCGACTTTTTTTGGGTATTAGTGGTACCCAGTTTTCCAAAGAGGCTACCCATGTCAGTACTAGCTGGGGTTGCGTTGCTTAACTTCAGTGATCAGACGAGAACTAGTGTGTCCAACGCAATAAGCCACTCCCTGGCAGGGTCGAATCTGCGAGTTATGGTTCTCCATTTCCTCTTTGCCATGTCCAGCAGGACAACCTGCTGCCATGTGTGTTTTGGCCTATCGCTACTCCATCTGCTTTCTATAACCTGCATCATTGAGATGGGCCTAACTTGCTCCTTCCCGTTTCTCCTCTTCTTATAACATGCTCATCAGGGCCGTCGTCAGTTAATCTGCTACCGGGATGCGCATCTTAAAATATAATTTTAATTCAAAAGAGTAGTGACAGATCTGTAACCCGGATGCGATGTATCTTTTGCTCCCTCGCATTGCGACAGTCCTGACAATACTGCATCAGCTTATTTGTTCTCTACCTCTCTCTGCAATGTTTGGCACCCACTCCCAAAATGTCCTTAATACTCATTCGTAATTCTATCGCTCTTGACACCCCACACATGTACCAAATTATGCACATTTCTGCTACTCTTATTCCACCTTCATGGCGCATCCAGATTGTCCAACTAGTCCGAACAGCTTAGATGACCTTACCTTTACCCTATGGAACTGTCTTTTGAACTTTGTTAGGACTCTGAGTACTAAGAAATTAATCATCATCATCATCATCATCTCACTCTTATCCCGCCTGTGGCGGTGTTGGGTCTGCGGGTTCTCATCCTCCACTCCCGCCTATCCCCAACCAAGTCCCCTCCCACCCCGAACGCCTCCATGTCCCTTTGCACTACCTGCTCCCACGTCCGTTTTGGTCGTCCCCTACTCCTGGTGCCCCAATCACCTGCAGTCCCACAATGGACCTAACAAGCTCCTCCTTCCCCTCCTCATCACATGCCCATACCACCTCACTAAGAAATTAATAATAAAATGCATAATATAAATAATTATCAATCAGCTCACTGCTGATACGAGCAGTTTTCTTGCTCGCCGTCCGATTTGTATCACTAAATGAAAGGGTTATTCATTATCAATGGTTAATTAAGCCCCACTAATTATATTATTGTAGTTTGAAGATCAAGTGTCTGTCAACAGAGATGGGGAACAATACAACCACTTTTAATTCAACAGTAGTGGACGATGGTTTCACCCGTGAATATGCAGTTTTTAACTACATCATGGTGGGAGCTTCGTGCGGGATTCTACTCATTATAATTATTATAGCAAAGATATTATGCATCTGCAAGTAAGTATATCTTACCCATAACTGGATGGAAGGACAGTTGAATGAACTTGAAACCTTTCGGTATGTGTTGCCCTGAGCGGTTCCTACAGCAAATATTAAGGGCCGTTCTATTCTCTGCGTGATCCTATATAGTAGAAGATCAAATACAGTTGTCATCAAACAGGGTGCCAGTAACGTATTTTTTCTTTCTGCTTCCTGCCTTCTTATGTCTGCTCTTCACATTCCGCCTTCCAGTGTCTGCTATTTACTTTCTGTCCCTCAATATCTGCGTCCCACTTTCTGTCTTTCAATATCTGCTCTCCACTTTCTGTATTTCAATGTCTGCTCTCCACTTCCTGTTTTTCAAAATCTGCTCTCCACTTTGTCTTTCAATATCTACTCTCCACTTTCTGTATTTCAATATCTGCTCTTCACTTTGTCTTTCAATATCCTTTCTCCACTCTCTGTCTTGCAATAACTGCTCTCCACTTTCTGTCTTACAATAACTGCTCTCCACTTTCTGAATCCAGTATCTGCCCTCCACCTTCTGTCTTCCAAAACACTCTCTACTTTCTGCCTGCCAAAATACTCTCTACTAACTGTCTTCCAGTGTCTGCTAGCAACTTTGTATTTATACACCACAAACTAATGTATGAACTTTTAGGAGGTGTTCTCACATGTGGCTGGTTGTTGACCTAATGCCATACCCTTTTTGGTCTTCTTACAGGACATGCAGAAATAGAGTGAAATATGTTTTATATTATGCTAATTGTATTAATTAATGCGTATTTTGCAGTAAATCTCCAGATTACGAAAAAGTCGAATTTGATAATCAACGAACCCTCAATGCAGATTATTTCAATGCACCTGAAAAAGGCAAAACTATACTAAAGACCGTCCAAAATCAAAATATACCTGGAGAAGTTTATCAAGATCCGTTAGAGGACGAATTTCAAATAAAAAGAAAAACAATTAGTGACATACTTGATTACGACTACAGCGACAATGAACGCTATCAAAACGGCGTCTGGCACACACCTCCAGTTGACGACGACAATTATTACAACAGGTTAGATCAACTCAAATAAGCTTAAAGTGCCTTTAAAGCAGCCTCTAGATCAGGGGTGGCAAAGTACCTCTATATCTTAATTAAAAACATTTTAACATTTTGTATGTGTGGCTAGTCTGACTTAGTAGTAGCGTTAATGTGGCCCTTTAATAAAACATTTTGCCCATTTCTGCTCTGGAGTCTAGAATTATAACAAAAATTAACAAGGGGCATTCTTATATGGGACTCCTTACAAGTTTGATAGCCGAGAGGGGTTTGTTCCCTACTGTCCGTTTTCTTATAGGGCTATATTTAATGTAAGCTTTCCAGATCGAATTATCTATTAGGCCAGTGGTTCTCAAAGCGTGTTCCGTGAAACCATTTCAAGTGTTCCGCAAAAAAATTAATGCACAAATAAAGCAAAGGAGAGATACTCTGATGTGACCCACAGAATCAATGTGGGAGGGGGTCACTGAAGTGGAGACAGGCAAGCCGAGTCCTGTGTGATAGGAGGATCCCAATCCAGTTGAAAGGGATGTTCTACAGGCCAGTGGTTAGGCCAGCTATGCTACATGGATCAGTGCTGGGCAGTGAGGAAGAGCTACGTAAATAGAATGCGAGTAGCCGAGATGCGAATGCTGTGGCACATGTGTGGCGTGTCGAGAGCTGACAGAATTAGGAATGAGCATATTAGAGGTAGCCTGGGGTGGTGGACATCGCCGAAAAAATGAGGGAGAATATGCTGAGGTGGTATGGACACGTCATGCGAAGAGAGGAAGAGGAGCGCGTTAGGTTAATTCCAGGAATGCAGGTGGTCGGTAGCACTAGGGGCAGGGGGAGACCAAAGCAGATGTGGGAACAGGTTGTCCGTAAGGATGTGACAGTGTGTGGGGTGGAGGGGGAACTGGGGAAGAGAGAGACGGGAGTGGAGGGCTAGTACCCGCAGACCCGACCCTGCCACAGGCGGGATAAGGGTATGGTGATGATGTAGTAAGTACCAAGTGTAGAAGGTATACAACCTGCTTTAAAGTTTATGTTGAATTATAAGTGTTCCGTGCTAGTGAAATGTCGCAGCTTAGTGTTCCCCGACTTCAAAAAGATTGAGAACCACTGCATTAGGCACCTTGAACACTGTGCCTAGGGCCTACGAAAACAGGACCAACAAAACCTTAAATGTTAAAATTTTGTGTAACGGGGTGAAGTCAGGAAAATTGTGTAGATGAGAGCTTGTAGAAGTAGAGGAGGCCCAAAAGTAAAAGTAGAGGACCCCCGCAGATAACCTGGCAGCGGTTAAGGGGAGTTGAGAGCTTAGAGCCTGTAAACCTGATCCTCTGTCATTGGCTGGATGATGAAGATGAAGTATGCGCTCGAGCGCTCAGGTGCATTTATTTTCATCAATTGCACCTTCATCAAGATAAAATCCCCGGTGAGTGGAGGAAATGACTCGGTGTCAACCTAGTGTGCAAATGGACTGAGTTCAATTCCCGACGACCTTGGAGATCGTCATGTAGATGATGAGGCTACTTGCTTGTAGTGGAGCACAGACCACCACCATCATCTCCAGGGCACCAGACTGGAACCGTTTGCAGGTAAATGCAGTATCAATTCCTCCACTCGCTGGGGACAGTCACTTTCATATAGAATGGTCCAAATGGATATTATCAGGATTTTGCGTCAGCCGGAAATATGAATAGGACCTACTAGAGTAGGTTGGAGACTAGCAGACAGGTAAAAAGAGGAACATGCAGGAGTCTAAAGGACAAGTAGGATCTTATTCGGCAGGGTGGGCATGGGGAACTAAATCACATTATGGCCGATGATGATTTTGAATTTCATTTCCGGAACGCAGAAGGACATTATTATTGTGGACAACTATGTTAATCAGTTTCGTAATTTTAAATGGTTTCCCAGACAACAATTAATTTTGAAATATTCATTATTTCAGGAATAACATTAATAATTTTTAAACCTCCAAACATCAATTACGTTTGCAATAAAGGCCTATTTTTATCTGCATTATAACATACAACACCTGAAATTAAAGGATTGTCTACAAGGAGACCAAAATAATTATTTTCAGCACTATTTTAACATGGGCACTGCATTATGCTAATTAATTTAAATACTACATTACCATACCGGAAATAGCGATTCTTTACTTTAGGTACAACCAGTGCCGGATTCACCACTAGGCTAAGCAGGCTGAAGCCTAGGGCCTCAACATTTAGCGGGCTTCAAATCTTAAGAAAAGAGCCTCAAATGGGCTTGAAAAACGGCCTCAGAATTGAAGTAGCCTAAGGCCTCTCATTATCTACCGGTAAATCCGACACTGGGTAAAACAGACAAACGTCTTTCAAGATACCATTGCAGAAGAGAGGGAGTAAAATAACATTGCTGGTGATAGAACTCAGTCCGCCCCTACTTTTAAGACCGATGCAAAATGACTTCCCTCCAATCGCCGGGGACAATTTTCGGTTAAGCAGTAGGGGCGGATCCAGAGGGGGAGCAATGCAGCAATTGTTCCCCCTCAGTGCCTCAATAGGGCGCAACTGATGAGGCATTTTTGCAGTGTTTATCCCCTTTTCTTACTGCCAGTCCAACAGCTGCAGTCCAATCTGTAGTTGGCTGAACCGCTGAAGATAGGACATTGTCTAAGGGGTAGTAGAGGACCTATTGTGAAAATATTTGGGGCGCACTGTTTTTGAAGTGCCCCCCCCTGATCCACCTCTAGATCCGCCCCTGTTAAGCAGTGAATGTTATTCAATAATGTAATAAGTATTTCTTGTTCTCATAATTATATTTCGCACCATAAATAATAATTTAAATTTCTGCAACTCAAAGTGTGGCATTATTTGTTATAAGTTCATCCCAAAATGTCCCCATTACATTAACATTATTCCTAACCCTTTTCCCCACTTATGGCAGGGTTGGAAAGTCATTTCTCTCAATCGAGCCCATTTTACGCAGCTAGTTACTGACTTGGGGCACTTTTCCTCCATCGACTTCAAGGGGTGAGCTCGACACCTGGAAATTTTGCCGAACTACACTATACTTTGCCCCATATAGTAAGGGTCCCTTTACATGCAATGGTCACACCATGCACACCGAACGGATCCGACTTATCCGACGGAAGGAGAACTTGGGCATTGCCGTCTTAACGCATGGGCCCGCTAGACACTTGCTCGGGAGCCCCACAAGCATAGGGGGTCTCATGCTAATCTGTGTATGTCAAGTGACTTCCCACAAATATTTTATTCCTGTGAGTGGTTGTCTTAGGGTCCCCAGCACACTAGTTTGCCTAGAGGCCCATAATTCTGTTAAGACGGCACTGAACTTGGGTATTCCCTGTCGCTCGAAAGAAGTCACCTTACTCGGTTAGGATCGATAGGCTAAACGAGAAAGACAAAACGTGACTATTTGACATATCGAAATTGAATGAAGGCATTGTTAAATTATTAAGTTGTCTGAACAAATTGCTTATTTAATACTTTTTGAATAGGGGGCTGACGGATAATTGTTTCGATCCCAACTATGGTTTTTTTTTCTATCAGAAGATCACTCAACTCCTACTTTTTCCACTCGGAAAAGAAATGCAATTCAGACTAAATCAATAACATTTCAGCAATGAGAGCTCCAGTGTAGGAGTCTTAGTGATCACAACAAACACAAAATTGGAAGAAGGAAAATGACCAAGTTCCTAGCAACCTACGTTGCCAGGTCACCCAATACCCTTGAGGTGACGGAAGTTCTTGATCTATTTGCCATCTATGACACCAGATCTCCGGCAACTCCGCAATAAGTTTAAAAACGCTTGAGAATTGCTAGACCCCTCCCCTCTATCATCAGCACCAATATGCCGCTAGCCGGCCCTTGGCAGGCTCTCGTCTGCTGGTTCTGGACCTCCACTCATGGCTATATCCCACTAGGCCCCCGCACACTATCATATTCCTTCATACAACCTGCTCCCCATCAGCTTTGGCTGTCATCTGCCCTGGGTGTTTCCAATAACCTGCCTTCCTGTAATGAACCTAACCAGATCCTCCTCTCTTCTCATGACATGCCCATACCACCTCAATCTATTCTCTCTCATCTATTTCGCGATGCCCCCAGGCCCCAGGCCGCGATGTCACCCGGTGCGGCCCGCACCCCCTAGTGACCAGGGCCGGTCCGTCCATAGGTTCAAAGTGTGCAAAGAACGCTGGCGGCTGCACTGATGGGGCGGCCAATCAATGTTAACTTGTAGAAATTAAGAAAATTAAGTGAAAATATTATGAGGGGGTGGGGCGGCCTTGAGATAACTGCACGCGGGCGGCCAAACCTATAGGACCGGCCCTGCTAGTGACGCCAATGCCACTGATCAAAGTTAGGTTTTATTTTCATCACTGAATATCAGTTAGTTGGTTTGTAGGCGTTTTAGGGCCCTTCAACTACAAGGTCATTAAAGCCCCGTCCACTGTGTAGTTCTAATGCAGACACTGCACAGACACTACACTAATGAGACGATTTTTGGGTATTAGCAGTACCCAGTTTCCCCAGTTTACTAACTTGGGTTGCGTTGCTTAACTTCACGGATCAGACGAGAACTGGTGTGTCCCACGCAATAAGCCGCTCCCCACTGAATATCAGGAATGCATCAAGAATCAACTCTTTCCAAAGGTGGAAACGGCTTATCAGTAACGAATGAAGAATTCAGTGTTTCCAATAGTAGAGAAATGTTCAATTTAAAGTAAACATTTAATAAATTATGCATAATCAACTAATGCATTTGGTACTTGAGCTCTTGATTTCCTGTCCAACATTTTTTTCCGGAAATGAAAAATGTACACCTTAATTAAAAACTTAATCAACTGACCGTTGACCAATTATGATGTGTCGTTATAGTAGCAAACTTTATAAAAGAAGTCACATCAGGGTCGGAATGGCCATGGCCATTAAAACTACAATTTTAAAATTAGGCCCTTGGATGGCAACAGCCCACTGTTTTGAGGAAAGCAGACTGTCGACCAAAGCTGCAACCCCTATGCTTATTTATCGTCGGCGTATTTTCTTCGTTGGTGCAAATTTATCCCACACATGGAAATTTTGCCAATCTACTCGTTGCATGTCACGGGGAGGGTTCTTTTACGTGCAAATGGCACTCACCTGGTCCGAGGTGTGCAGAAGAACTTGTACACAAGAACACTTCAGGCGATTCCTCTTCACTCTTCACAAATATCTAAAAAATATCACATTCAACTGAAAGAGACGAATAAATCAAAATTACAACAGCTACTAAAACTGGAGATAAACCTTAAGTTTGATTTTAATGTTAGAAATAGATTTGCAACATTTTCAGTACCAATAAAATTATCTTACTTTTGCCTTCAGTCTTATTATCAAAATTAAATTCATACAAAATGTCAACATTAACAATAAGTACATACCTCAAGCAACATTTCAACCACTTTTTGTACAATCCAAAGTGGCCAGAAAAGAAAAATGACCTGTTCGAAATCAAACTTTGAAGTGACATGACACCCACACAGATATAAATAAAGAACCAATAAACACCACAAACATTACTGGATCCAGAAAACACAGGAAATTTGGGGAAAATATTGTGCGCGTTGGGGAAAGCGATGTCCTCTCATAAAGGCCGCACCAATGAGGAAAGAAAGAAAATATTTATCAATATTAAATCCCGTGTCATTGACAATAAATCATCGATGGAGATCCGCAAAGCGTTTGACCATCATTCAGTGTGACATTTGTCAACCGCTTGAAAAAAGTACTAACTGAGAAGTTCTGAAATTATCTATTGCTGACTACAGATATGCCTACGGTAAAATGCAGAACCCTGTACTGGCCGGATAAACATGAAAATGTGCATGCAAGACTCATTTTATAAGCGCTTGAGGACAATATTTTGTTTAACACATAAATAGAGAGCACTTGATGCTAAAAGAAAGATGTTGGAAATCTCTGTCACAGATGTTACTCTACTTAAACTTGTCTAAAACGGAAAGCTAATCATTGGAAGAGAAGTGCTTCCGTTTTACACAATTATAGAAAAGCGTGTCTAAACATCAACACATGTCAATACTAAAGTATGCTTAGAGGGTGCAATTGGGACAGGTTCAGTGTTGGACTTAGATTTGCATGGGGCCTAGGCAGAAAGGATAGAATGGGTCCAAAATACAAAATGGATGTGCCAATATAAGTTTCAGGTCCAAAACTGAAATAACTCAGGCTCCTTTCAGGGACCCTAGGACTGAGCCTACTTAGTCTATAAGTAAGCCCGACATTGGACAGATTTTTATTATTCAAATTCATGTATGAAGTGAAACATCAACTGTTGAATGATGGCAGTGATAGTGGCATCCTGTTAAAATGCCCTTGGCTTGCCAAGTTTTTTTCGGATGACAATTTCATTATATAATTCAAATTCGAAAATTTATTCACATAATTGCCCTTTTCAATATGCAAGAAATACAGTATTTCAGATACAGGGGAAGGGGGAAGAGAGCTTAATAAGTTAGTTTGGTCCCTCAATCACCTAAAATTATCCTAAACCTACAACTAACGCATGAATGGATTTCATTATATGCTGACACTGTAACTTATGATCTAAACTGAATGTATTTTTACGTAAAAATCTGCATCTCAGGCTGAGCTACACTGATGATGAATGTTAAGTACTTATTTCGAAATTATTACTAATATTTCTTGGCCATTTAGCTAAAAAAATCAGGGAACATTCAACGAACATTACCTCACAACCTGTCTGTCAAATGTAGTACTGTATCTTGTTTTTTTTTTGGTTTCTGAGGACGACACAGGCCCCAGATTCGTTCGCAGCACACAAAGTGTGAACGTCTGTCAGACAGAGTTGGTAAAAACGTGAATAATATGAGTAACAACATGTTTACCAACATAAAGTAAACATTTATTGCAAACATTTCTATGTTTGCTTGTCCACAGACACCTGGCATAAGAGTTTGTCTTAGAGTGCTGAATATAAATAAGAAAATGTCCTTACTTCTCGTACTTTAGCTTCATCAATTCATCAGTTCTCAACTACAGCATTTCGTAGACAACTTGCCCAAAACTTACGTCTCATTTTTCAGATCTTGAACCCCTACTGAAATAAAAATCTTCAGTATCTATAATAAAAACACTGACTAAATACCTCAAAGTGACGCTAAGATGGAAGAGTGTCCTGAATTCTCCACTTCAAACTACTGTTTTCCGTTACATAGCTTAATCCATTTCATAACCGGTTCCTGTTTATGATAAGTATGAAACAAAACAATGAAACATGGTGGCAGTCATCACATGAATGCGTGATGACTCACTCATGAACACCTACATCTTTCTCCCCAGACTATCCCTGAAATTACTAACCTTTCTGGGTGTCAAACCCATAGTCAACTACATACGGCGAACAAGCATGTCCTGCTTATGCCAAAGTCCGGAACTGAAGACCAAATAATCCTTGCATAGAAATCTCTTGCAGAAACCTTTCTGTTCACGATGATCTCCCACGGCTTAAAGCCTTGGAGTTTCAACATAAAACCATCTGCCATTCCACCCATGTCCTTGCATGCACCAGACATTAGCATTTTTTGCGTTTTTTGTAACGTTTTCAATTACTCACTTCACTCAGCTGCAACTGCAACGAAGTTACTTTTGTTCGTTTTGTTGGTGTTTTAGGATCCTTCAACTACAAGGTCATTAGAGCCCCGTCCACTGAGTAGTTCTAATGCAGAGACTGCACAGACACTACACTAATGCGACGACTTTTTGGGTATTAGCGGTACCCAGTTTTCTCACGCGGCCACCCATGTTAGTACTAGCTGGGGGTTGCGTTGCTTAACTTCAGTGATCAGGCGAAAACTGGTGTGTCCAACGCAACAAGCCGCTCCCCACCAAGTTCCTAATATTGCACTGTGTGTTTACTCATTCTTCCACTTTCCGTCATGGGTACAACTCTTGTTTGGCATAATTAGTTCTTTTAAAAAAAATAAGCTTCATCCTGACGATAGAAAGTATATTTTGGTGTTGGCAGATTGTCCTGTAACACTCGATAAGAACAGGAGAATCAGGGCCCTCACATAAAAAGTGCAAAGTGAGTAACCGCATCATGGCCCTTAGGTGCAAAGGGCCCTGAACTGTGGTGTCATAGGATGCCAGTAATAATTTCAATAAATAGGATGCATATTTGATCGCCTGCCCCATCCTACCTACTGGAGTCATTGCAGCCTAGGTAACGCTGTCAAAACGCGTACCGGATCAGGCGATCCCCTTCTGCTTCGCTTCCGCTTTCAAAATCCTTGTTTAAACACATTGTTTAACTTTAAGAGAACCCAAAAGACGTTGAAATGAAGACGAACCTTCAAAAGACAGGCTATCATTACAACAAAGTTGAAGGCAAAAGGGACCTCAGAAACTAACAATGACATTATGACTAATGCAATTAATGAGTTCGAAGAATATAACCGCTAAATTACAAATTTCTATTCTCACTCCATAAAAGGACCTATTTTACGATAAGCCTAACTGACCAGTAAAAACTAACTGACAACATCATATTGAATATCAGTTATCGGGTTTCAATCATCTCTGTGTCAGGATTGATCAGAGAGTAGACTGCATCCTTCCAGAAGTCATTCATTGGTGAAAGTTTGCACTCTTACCAAAGATATTTGAAATTTTCTTTTGCCTCAACAAGTTATCACTTATTTGAAATATTATCTAATTAATCCGCTCGGTGACCTTAGCCTGGATCGAGTGCCACCTCCAGAACCTTCCTGACGATTTGACGGTTCTTCTACGGGTTGACGTCTCCTTAAATGGATGAGCTTTGTAAGAAAATCTGGCCAATTTTCGGGAAACAGAACCAACATAAAGCCAGTGACGATCAACACAACGCCAGAGAGTTTCATGCCAACAAATTGTACTTGATAAAACTCAATATCCAAAGCTGTAAACGAACAGAAATTAAAAGACAAATAAGGCATTCAAACCAATAGTTTTTTCTAACGACAACTGTCCCTAATTGAACTACAGTGAAACCTCTCTAATTGGTACACCTGTGGGACAGTGGCGTAGCTAGGGGGTGCAGGGGGGACTTTCAGAAAATGGCACCTATTTAAAATTGAAAAATGGCGCCTTCATAATATGCTTGCTGCTCCCCCTGGCGCTAAAGCCTGGCTACGCTACTGATGTGGGACCCGGCCAAAGTGTACCCATAAGAGGGATATAGCTAAGACCCCTAACCCTTTTCCCGCCTATGACGGGTCGGGGGTACACATGTTGCCCCGCTGAATAAACACAAGCAATACTGCAATCCCTATGTTTCTACTGTTCGTTGGGATTCCACCGACGCCAGCGGGGCGAGTCCTACACCTAGAAATTTTGCCTCATCTACCAGTTGCATAGTAGATAGGGCTCTTTTACATGCTAATGTCATCGAACACCAAACACGACCTCTGTTATACGTCTCATAGAAGGCGTACTTGGAACATCTCTCTCGCCTGAAAGAAGCCAATCCACCTCGATCCAGTATCGAACCTAGAACCACTGACGCAGTTACCCAGCACGCTAAACACTGTGCCATCGAGGTGGGATGTATCCATTACAGAGGTGGTTTTCTGAAATGGTGGCATACATTAGGAGTACCAATAGAGGGGTGTACCCATTATAGAGTTGTACCGTTTAAAGGGGTAGTAATCACATAAAGCCTATGGAAGAAAAATCGGTGCCTGAAGAATTTGTACCGATATGAGGGGTGTACCCTTTAGAGGATTGTATCCATAGAGAGGTTTTACTGTATTATTTACTTACCTGCTGATATAGGAACTGCTACAACAAGTCCTAACGTTATAAATAATTCATAAGTCACAGCAATCCCAAAGTTTCCCAACAGATTTGTCACTAAATAAAAAGAAATAACGTTTCATAGTAAAATCTAACGCTAAATTAAGTGGAGAGAAATAAAATCGATGACCGTTCAAATAAAGAATGGACCTCATACTTAATGACAATCCTGCAGCTCCCGCTAGATCAACCCATGGAATATGAGCCCATTTCATGATTTCTAACCTCGTAAAATATAAAGTGACAACAATTGGCCACAACAGAAAAGTATTAAAAAGACTGATGACAGTGAAAAATAGAGCCACTTGATTAAAGCTGGCGTCGCCAATCAGCTTCTTGAACAGCACCTAACAAGAAACTTACGAGGGTAAATTGCACAGAGTTGCCAAAGGCAGGATGACAAGTCAACGATCAATAAAAGCTCCATACATTACCTTAAAAACTGCCGAGCATGCAGAAGCAGCTGCTCCAAGGATGACTCCTCCTAAAGTTGGAGTTTTTGTCAAGCCATCCATATATGCCAAAAGAGCAATCCCTGTGTTACACAGAATAACAGCAACGATCTTTCCAAAAAAACAAACAAACAGAAGACATTAATAAATATATCAAATAACAGCACAGCTAAGAAACACAATAAAACCTGCAAGAGAATGTAGAAACCTTGTGGGACATAGTCTATGTCTTTCCAAAATTTGAAAAGTTTTTAGTCTTCGGTAAATTAAAAAAAACAACATAGATATACTTAAGAATTTTAATTTTATTACACCTAATAAACAAATGAGGGCATCGTGTGCGACAAGGTGTTAATCTGTCAGAGGCTCACCCACGAGAGGCAAGTTGCTAAAAGCGTTGACACTGGACAAGTCCCAACACACTTCGGGTTTGACCTACTAATACTCAAGACCCTACCATCCCTTTCTGAACTTCTGAGTGCCCCACTTGTACCTATCGTCTTCAAGGAAAATACGGACAGAAAATTAAGACCTCGGAGAAAAGCTAAACCATGAACAACGACGGACGACTGGAGAAGGCGCGGAATCCTGGTGGACCAGTCCTAAATTCTTTAATTCCAGGCCTAAAGTTCCGAAAGGGACTTGGCGTTATTTAAGTATAAACGTTATTTTAATGTTAATTTCAGGACCCCGAAACGTGCTCCCATTAGTAGGGGTGCATTTAGCTTGCTAGGTCTTGGACCCATAAAAACTACCGAGTCCAACCCTGGTCATATTTTCTGTGACAATATGAAGCAATGAATATCAATAAGCGGCTGTTCACTCTTCATTCACCCATGACATTGTGGACACATGATAACGACGGCCCGGGGCTCGCTTGCTCACCCCCGACGGCCGCCGGCACTGGGGTTTTAATCTCCTGCACGTTGGTTCGAGGATTTCTGAATTTTGCATCATATGTGGGTAAATGCAGTCCCCGCCCACCACGAAGCCCAACAAGAGGACTCAGTCAGAGGGCCATGACCCCTGAGTACCAGGACCAATAGGCATCGGGGGCTGACCATGTCATCTCCGAAAGTAAGCCTAAGGAGCGAAAACGTCCCCTCCAGCCAATTAACCAGACCGGGTATCCGTCTGATCAAAGTGGCATGTTGGGGACTTACGGTCTCCACCCCATTCCTCGACGTGTCGGAGCTGTCTCATCAGCATGGGACATCCCAGAGACGTCGCAGGGATGCGCCTCCTCAACCATCAGGATCCGCTTTCCCCAGAGATTCGGACTTAAAACACCAACGAAACAAAAATGAATATCAAAACTGCAGTGTTTGATAAGTTCCTGGAATCTAGGGGATGAGGTCCTTAGAAGTATCAGTGGTTTCAACTGCAACTGCACGAGGCAATTCCCAACCATCCTTTACAAGAGCGAGTGTTTAATGACAATGATCTAGTCTAAAAGTGACAATAATGCTGCATGACTTGCTGAACACCACAACGCCACAAGAACTTAAAATTGTTTCCCCCCTTTCTTTCAGTCACAAATTTAATTTGAAATGATTTACTCTGAGATTAACAAAAGAAAATTAACTTCCTCTTCCATAACAAGGTTCTCTCCTTCTGAAACAGGAATGGGGCACAAAAGAAAAGCTACAAAGATTCTTTGCTCTGAGTAATCCCCTTTTAAACAGGATTTTATGGTATTTATGAAAGATGTTTATCACCTGCATGCGGTCTGGAACATCCCTGTTGCTTATTGTTATTGTGCAATAGGTCAGACACCATGCAATATTATTTACCTGCCAAATTTTCTATTTTGGTTGTATGAGGCGGTGTTGGAACACCGCTCACCGTTGCAGCATCCCCCCACAGACAACAAAGCCAATATTCCTACGGGTTCCAGACGCCTGGCTGGGGTACCCCCAGTCAGAGCATAATCAGTAGACCCGCAGATCCGACCCTGCCGCAGGCGGGATAAGGATATGATGATGAAAGATGTTTATCAAATTATACTCACTCGGACTCCAACGAATTGCTCATGTAAGATGACCCAACTTAGCAAATAAATAAACGATACATTGGAAGAGTAAAGAACCATGACGTCAGTGGCATCTAAGATCCTTAACGAGTGGATGTACATGTAATTAGTTGCCACCCAGAGGACACAAAATAAGCCGCTTCGAGTGACAAATTTACTTGCAGTGAACCCTTTCTCTCGTAAAGTCCTTACGCTTTCTCTGAAAACAGAATGCAAAATGGAAAAACAATCAATAAACTTATTAAGCAAGACGTAAACACTTTGAATACACTGGCTAAATTATTAAAGATGAATAAAATACCGTCTACTACATTCACTACTGAAACCCAAAGGCACTATTATTCCTAAAAACACACGCTCAAATAAACGTCAAATATAATACTCTTGAGCTCAAATAGGTGCTAGGGGCTGCATCCAGTAAGATCGGAACTAAACGGTGCGGCGTCGGTAAATTATTTTCAGAAATCATCAAAATTAAATAATCAAATTAACCAAATGACTCCTACTTTTATAGCGTCATCATCAACATCCTCATACCCTTATCCCGCCTGCGGCAGGGTCGGGTCTGCCGGCTCTAGCCCTCCACTCCCGTCTATCTCCCACCAGGTCTCCGTCCACCCCACACTACCATATCCTCAGGCTGCATATCCTGACGACCCCCTACTTTTACCGCATCTGTTTGGGTCATTTCTTGTGGGAAATGTCACCCGCGTTGATCCAATGTCACTCGCTAGACTTCAAGCCGAAAGGGTTCTTCTAGGTGCAGTGGATGACAAGATAGTGACTGTAAACACTTCAGGGGAACATGGCTTTATGTTGCACCTGACGGAAGGTGCATTTAGGACTTCTTTGCTCTCGCTCGATCACGACCAATGTCGAACCTGCAGTCAGTGCTGGCGCGAGCTTTTGTGGCGCCTTTGGTATGAAAAAAGTCCCGCCTCGGTGGCGCAGTTTTTCTAGGTTCGATATTGGACCGAGGTGGGTTAGCGTCTTTTGGGCGAGACTGAGAGGACTGAGAGCGAGAGAGAGAGAGAGGGGGGGGTCCCGAGTGCGCCTTCCTTCGGATGAGAAGTAAAACAGAGGTCCCGTTTGGTGTACGATGGCACTTGCACGTCAAAGAACCCTCTCTATTATGCAACGGGTAGGTGAGGCAAAAATTTCCAGGTGTAAGAGCTCACCCCCTAGTGTCGGTGGAACTCCCCAACGAATAAGCATAGGGGTTGCAGCTTTGGTAGGCAACCGGCTGTGGAAAAACACTGTCCAATTTATCACTCTTGTGTCCATTCAGAGAGGCAACATGGGTACCCGACCCTGCAATAGGCGGGAAAGGGGTTCGGAGTTGGTTTTCTAGGGAAAATAATTTTACATTTTCATAGGGCGCGGACCTTTAGTAAACGCGGGGCGGAGTATCACGAACGCGCTGAACCAAAGGTTCTGTTTAGGTCTTGGCTGAACCCGCCTCGCGCCGGCCCTGACTGCAGTGAACTCACCAGTCTAGCTCTCAAACTATTGGGTTCAAAGCCACCAAGACGGACTATGTTATGCACTATACATTCATAAACATTTCTAACATACCGTCATAATTTTAAGACTCGTAATCTTATTTCAATTTTCAAGTAATTAGCCTGCGTAATAATGCATCGGCATTGAGAAGTATTTTGATATTTTTATTTTCTCAATCCATAAAAATAAGAAAATAAAGTTGTTTATCATATCAGACAACGTTTACCGCACATCCTGTATTGACTTATTTTTCGTTGCAAATAACAACTGCCATACACCAACGAATTCTCAACATCTGATATTTAAAAAAATCAAAAAAACAGAGTTGATAATTATGTTGCGCGCACCGTATAAAATGCATTGACCAAAATCCATAACAAAATATAATTTCGTGCTAGATTTCGTCATGTGATTCATCATTCAATAAAAATGCATTTAGAATTTCGTTTGAACTTCGTGATGAATGGCCGTAAACGCAATCACGGGGAAGAGTAGGTGATGGACACCCCATGGTGTCTTCAGGCAGGTCCATAAGACATTAAAATGCAGCCCGATGTAAAATTACAATTACAGTACTTACTTTCGAGTTTGCATTAAAGCACCTCTATTAAAAAAAGCAACTACTACTCCTTTTCCCGCCTATGGCAGGGACGGTGACCCATCTTTGTCCCAGTAAATAAACACATGGGCGATATATGGGAAGGTACTTTTTCCTCAGCCGGCTGCCGACCAACGCTGCAATCCCTATCCTTATTTATCGTCGATCTACTGTTTGTTGGGGCACCCCACCGATGCCAGGAGGCGAGCTGTTATACCTGGGAATCTTGCCTCGTCTAGCTGTTGCATAGTAGAGAGGACTCTTTTACGTGGAAATGATTTCGTACACCAGGGGTGTCAAACATGCGGCCCTAGAAGCCTAGAGTTGTTGCCCTCACAACCGATATCATGTAGTACAGCGATACCTACTCGACTTACTAGTTTAATTCGTTCTGTGACTGAGTTCGTAACTCAAATTGCTCGTATGTCAAATTATTTTTGTTGATAGAAATTAATTGAAATGCCTTTAGTCCGTTCCAGCCCCCAAAACACCCTATGTTTTCCCATGCTATAATTCCTGCAGAGTGCTACGTGATGAGCTAGGTAACATTTTCTTCAGCAACCTCCAAGCCCATGCACTTTCCAAGGGACACACTCTCCCCCACCACTGCCACTTTTGTTTCAAACCTTTGATATCCCATTCAGACATAGCCTCAGAACATATTCTTACATGCAGAGGTGAAAGTCCTTCTTTTAGCATTCTACCAGGTCATGTCTATAATTACGAGGCTCTGCCACATCAAAGAAATCAGACTTCACCTGCTGGTTCATAGGCTGCAGGATAGGAGGCGTCTTCGAGATTTGATGAGTGAGAAGATGCATTATCCAGGATGAGAAGGGCTTGTAGGGGTAGATAATTTTGTTAGACCAAGTGATAGCTCGTATCTCGAAAAACTCGTAAGTTAGGGCCCCCGTAAGTCGAGGTATCACTGTATACATATGCAGTCTGCTACTCAGAGGCGTAACGAGAGGGGGACAGCTGCCCCCGTCATAGTTGGAATGGGGGGTGCCATATGCCACAATTTGATTAACTATCGACAATTGTCTTGGTACTTTTAAAAACAAATTGAAAATAAAGGTCAACACTGCATGGCCCTCATGACAACGCACATGTTACGATGTCGCCCTCGGGGTCCCATGAGTTTGACAAGCCTGTCGTATACCACTAGGGCCGCGTCTTTTCTTTCCTTCCGACGGAAGACGCACTATGGACCTCTCTCTCGCCTGAATTAAGTCAACCCACCTCGATACAGCATCAAAACTGAAACCACTATTTCCTGGGCCACCCGAGGCGGGTCATAGGAGGACCTCTATTGCCTGCTAACATTGTTTTGGAGACTTTTTTCGTCTGCGGCCTGCAGCATCTCTTGACCTGAAGTTGGTGGCCGTCTTCGTATACAAGTTTCACACCACTGATGTACAGTAACCAGGCCTCTCTAATGGGTCCTATGCAAGGCTCTGTTTTGCCTATCTCAAGTCATCAAATTCATAAATTTTTACATGGAATTTTTCATTGGAAGCGGATTGGTTCCTTTCAGGTGCCAGTCTGCAACAGGGACGGGCAAACACTGCTGTGTGGGCCACATGGACATTCGGGAGCTTTCGGATTGAAATAGTGACGTCACGAGCACCGGCATGGGACTTTACGAAATAACTACACCTCAACCTTAGCTACGTAGTAGATTTCAAATGCAGGAGAGATTTTTTTTTCCGCTAAGCATTTACATTCTTTCTTCATTTCTCCTAGTGGTCGCATATCTTCGTTATTAGCATTTAATTAAAAAGACTATTTTACCGAGAATCTGCCTAGGTCATATTAAATCCGAGAGAACGAAGAAAGAAGGAGCCATTAACGGTAAAGAGCAACAAGCACCAATCACGCAATGCAATTGTGCGTCACGTGACTTCATTCTATTCTAGCAAATGCAAATGGCGCACACATCTTTAGAATGAAAACGCTATTACAAAGCATAATACAGTAGGCAAAGTAAAAAAAAGAGAGTCTTAATGGTAAATAGTTCATCATCTTACTTGCACATGGATTTAAATGTAGTCTTTTCTGAACGGAAGAGAGATCTTGTGACGAGATATAAAGGGAAGAACAAGCCGGTCCATATTGTACAGAACCAAGTTGTAAAAAATGGAGCATAATAGACTGAATCCTGCAATGATACATAAACAGAGTGAGCCAAATGTTACATTTACACAAACAATCTTATCTATTTTTAAATACTTCTACTCCAGATGCACCATATTTTTAAAGATAACTCCTATGAATGCGGTACTAGCAGTAGGTCAGCTATCGGCAAAAAAAAAACACACTCGCTATTTACTATTATTACTACTAGCTCATGAATAGATTGAAGAAGAAGTAGCAGCAGGCAGCATTCAAGGGCCCTCCAATGTCTCTCAAAGCAAATTATGAGCATGTGGTATTCATAAAATGACTCTATAGGGAGTACATAAAAACCACTGTTGGATGTTGTTGCTGCTGAGCGAGCGTACAAAAACTTAGCAAATAAATTTATCATCCATACCCTGTTTTGCACGCACCCAAGGGTCCATTGGACATAAACATCATTGACTCTCATCATCAAAAAGACTGAGTAGAGGCGCAAATTGAAGATGACAACTCTGTGTCGGTTCTTAAAACCGAGAAAAATAGGCCTCTGAATCAAAAAATCACCGTGGCAACGCAACGGTAGTGCCCTGATAAAAGCACACACATGGCAATGAACCCCATTTCTTGCATGTGTTGCAAATCAGGGTTCACACCACGCTGTTGTGACTTTCCTTTCTTTCAGTATCCTCCTTTCTAACTGGAGGGTCATCCCAAAAATGATGCTTTCAATAAAAGCGTACACGTAGAAGGTTTTAATACATTTTCTTAAATCGTTCAATAGTTGAGACTTACATGCTAACATCGACATGTTAGCATCAATCGAGAGGCCAATGTCTCCAAGTTCAATTTAAAACTCAGTAAAATTGCACCTTTCATTAATTTTTAAAGAATGCATTAGTGACAATTGATTTCATTTAATCGAGCTCAGCAGACTTTTCGAGTGTTTTCCGAGTCTATGACAGTCTGTCTCGGTGGCTCAGGGTACTTGACTTCATAAGTTCATCATTGGATGATTGATTCTACTCTTTTCAGGTCTGGAAATGGCTTCTTTCGGCGTGTATAAGGTCAGTGGCGTCACTAGGCGGTGCGGGCCGCACCGGGTGACACCACTCGCACCATGAGAAATGGGGTGACACCAAAGCAGAAGAAGCGGCTTTTTCGGGAGAGGGGGTGACACCAACCCAAGCGCCGCCACTGTATAAGGTGGTGTGTACGATGACATCTGCAGGTAAAAGGTCCCGTTCTAAATGGAGTGAAACATTCATGGAGATCGACAAAATTTCCAGATGGCGCTGGCCTCCCCTGACGTCGATGAAAGAAATGTGCTCCAATGGAGAAAATGAGCTGACGTGACGTTAAGTAAGCAAGGGGTTGGTTGCAGCATTAGGTCAGTAGTCGACTGTCAAACGGGTTTTCCGGTGTGTTCCAGATTCAGTTTATATATACACCCACCAGGCAGATACCGAATCAAGTATTCCACCAGTGGAAGACGACAGTTGTTAGTGACAGAGGCGAGAGAGAGGGACAGAATCCAGAAAGTAGAGGGAGCGGCGAGTTGCGTTGGACACACCAGTTCTCGTCTGATCACTGAAGTTAAGCAACGCAAGCTCAGTTAGTACTGACATGGGTGGTCGCTCGGGAAAGCTGGGTACTGTTAATACCCAATAATCGTCGCATTGGTGTAGTGTCTGTGCAGTCTATGCACTAGAACTATGCAGTGGACGGGTCTCTAATGACCTCGTAGTTGACGGGACCTTAAACACCAACAAACAAACAACAAACAGAAAGTAGAAGAACACAGGGAGACGAAAGGCCCGGTTCGACACTTGGTTTCAGTGGAGGTAAAAGTGTCCCAAGGAAGAAAAATAGGCCGACTATAAATAAGCATTAGGTCGACAGCCGGCAGCATAAAAATACCGTCTAATAGATAGTCAATGTATCCCATTAGGATAAAAATGGGTACTCGACCTTGCCATAGGCGGGGAAAAGGGGTTAGTAGTTGCTTCGAACTGAGCAAAAAGTCTATTTAGTCATTTATTAAATGTTGGCTTTCAGTTACACTGAGTAGTGGCTTCAATTCTTATTCGTCAGAGGAAGCACTTGAAGTTTCCTTCTTTTTTACAGAAACTACTCCACCCTGGTCAGGATTTGCAAGTCGAGGATGCTAGAGTTCGGACGGTACACTATAAACGAGTCCTTTATAAATACTGAGTCGATAATGGGAGATGATGAACAGTTAATTAATTCCCTAGTGAATGACGGGAGTTAATTAGAAAATCCATTAATTATAGTTGACCTCCTCCATGAGCACAGGAGCTGAGGCGCAAATGCGACCCACCTGCTTACCAAGAGATAATGAACCGCGATGGCAGAGATAGCAGACAACATTTTAATAAAATGTCAACTCAAATCCGCTTTTGAATAATTATTTGATAAGAAGTTCCACAGCAGAAGTCCTTCAACCCCTATTTCATATTCCGTATAATGCTGCACAAGTCTGAGAGGGGGAGATATAAGGGCCTGGATAACGTTTTAATCTTAGTAGGTCACTGCTCAGTCAGGCCAGGTTCTGGGTTGCCCCTTTCAAAGCCTGGCGGCTAATTTCAGAAGACTTAAGATGTACTGGGTTTAATTATTCCACCTCCTAGCTCGACAACCATGTTCCCGGTATTAATGGGACTATTAGATATCCGAACCTGTCAGAGGCGGGAAGAAGGAGAGTACGTAATAAGGGTTCTCCTATGCGCAGTGGTGCATAGTACATATTCCTTTAATTCCTACTGCTGGAAAACAGCTACCCATCTCAGCCTGAGTGGAAAACTATGAACTCATGAGGTCAAGCACGTTACCCCTTGGCCACCGGGGCGGCGTAACCTAAAGGTGGATAGGCAGTATTCACAGAACCGGTCTGGAATAAGGCAATAAGATTACTATGGTAAATGCAATAGATTTATGACCACGGAAAGTCACTGTCTTCCGTTAGAAGTGCAAAGCAACTGTTAACCTTTTTCCGCGTTTAAGACAGGATCGAGAACCCATTTCTGTCCCACTGAACGGTATTCTTATGCAGCCGGCTGCCGACCTAACACTGCAACTCCTTAGTTTATTTATCGCCGGCCTTTTTTCTTCATTGGGGCACTTTTCCTTCAACTTCTACGCCTGGAAATTTTGCCGATCAACTCGTTTTCATCGTACACACCATATGGGGCCGCCTCTGTAAGTCCCATCCGACGGAAGGCGTACTCAGAACCGCCCTCTCTCCCGAAAAAAATAACCCATCTCCATGTAGTGTACTTTAGAACTTAATACTACTGATATAGTACCAGGCCCGGCTCGTGAGTTTCAGGCGCCCTAGGCAAGTGGGTCTATTGCCGCCCCCATTAAATGCAGTTCTAAATTGTCCAAGCGCCCCTCACGCCCTTGGCATTTCTTCCATTGCCAATGCATTGCTATGGCTCTGCTATCTTATGCTAATGGTTAGGGAGTAAGCCAAGCAGTTATAACAGACCTAACCCTTAGGCGGCTTTCACACCAAAGATGCAAGAGACAAAACATGTGCCTCCTGGATGCAGGAGGCATTAGTGTCTTTTCCTTGGAGAAACATGCTTCACACCAAAGAGGCATATGCAGCCTGCATCTTCTGTCCACTTCTACCTGACAGATATATAAAAATCAGAATAAAAATAAGTTTTTTTTATTAATATTCTATATTTTTTTATGAATTTGATCTGTTCGTTGGTGTTTTAGGGCCCTTCCCACTGTGTATTCTAACGCAGAGTACACAGACACTACACTAATGCGACTATTTTTCACTATAACTGGTACCCAGCTTTCCCGCTCCCAAAAGGCCACCCATGTCAGTACTAACTGGTGTGTCCAAATCACTAAGCTGTTCCCCACCTTTTTTTATGAAAGGGGCCCTTCCATGCTCTCACATGCGCATCCTGGTTGGAATAAGAAGATGCAGTGTCATACAGTGCCTGGTACTCTTCGAAGGCAGAAATAAATGTTGTCACATTGTTGATTGTGAGGTAACATGTTTAGGATTCATCCCTCCCTACACATTGGAAAGCGCATGTGCTAATTCAGATTTTCATTGATTTGTTAGTGTTTAAGGGTCCTTCAACCACAAGGTTCATTAGAGCCCCGTCCACTGCATAGTTCTAATGCGGTCTGCACAGACCCTACGCTGTTGCAATGATTTTTGGGTATTTGCAGTACCTGGTGTTCTCACGCGAACACCCATGTCAGTACTAACTGGGGTTGCGTGTCCAACGTGTGTCCAACGCAATAAAGCAAATCTTATAATACAGGGGAATCACACATTGACCAAAAAGGCAAAGAGGCAGGAAGCATAAAACCAACCAACCGGTTTTCAAGGAGCATGTGCCTCATGCTTCCAGGACGTAAGATGCACGTGTCATTTCGGTGTGAAAGACGTCGTCTCTTTATATGTGTTGGTGTTCGAAGACGCATGCCTCCTGCATCCAGGAGGCACATGTCTTGCCTCTTGCATCTTTGGTGTGAAAGCCGCCTTAGGAGGCTGCTCGTGGGAGATGAGGAGGTAGGTGTAGAGGACGTAGGGGAGGGGAATTTTGCAACACCCAATATTCTTTACCAACCAGCCATGTTGGCACTAACGTGGGCTTGGGCTGCTTAACTTCGGTGATCTCACGAGAACAGGTGTGTCCAACGCAACTTGGCTGCAACAAGGCGCCTCGAGAAAGCCAACATTAAGAAAAGGCACCACCAATCAGAGAAGTTTGGGAACTCCAGGACTATGAGCATTTGAAATTTCGGATAGACTGAATGGCAGGGAAGTGTCTCTGAAATTTGCCGCCCTAGGCAGCCATCTAGGTCTGTCTGCCCCATGAGTCGCCTGTGTGTAGGACTGGAGTACACAACCGAAGTGGGTACTTTCCGTTACAAGCACAAAATAAGGAAACAGTGATGTGGTATTTCCTTTTTTTGAATGACTCCCATTAATGTATTTTTAGAGAGCAAATGAAACATGTTGTCCTATGTAACTACAGTTGAATTTAACGTTTTCGTGAGTGAATTGAATTTGTAATTTATACAAAAGTGCACGTGTTTAAGAGGATTTTCTTATTTTTTTATCAAAGACATGAACCGATGTCCTTGTGTAGTCAAGCTCATTTGTACTTTTTCTCCATTTCATCATCTCCCTTTAGCTTTTTTTTACTTCGAAGAAAAAAAATAAACTGTTTGTTAACTAAAACACATATGTGGGAATTTAACTTCTTGCAGGCAGGTGTCCAATACTGGAACCCTAATAATTAACTCGACATATGGCAGAGTTTTGGGGATTTAAAAATAAACAGTTAACAGACCAAACATTTTGCGCACAATGCAATGAGCTTGTTAAAGGCAACCGATTCTGGCCAAGAATTCCAAATAATTGTGAATTCAAAATTAGAAAATGAACGGGTTTTTACTTGACCGAATAAAACAATAATGCATTTCTAATAATTATCACTCCGAAATTAATTATTCAGCTCGCAGAGGCCATATAATTAATGTGAAAATGTTTGTCCATTCTCATAGTTATATTTATCAACTATGTCACATGTGATTTTATGTGTGTGTGGGGGGAGGGGGGTAGAAAACCCCTTCTCCTCTTCCCCAATCGACATTCAAAAAGGACCACATAATTATCATATTCACAAAACAGATGGTACGAATCTCACTGACATCATGTAAGGTACACCTTGCTAACATTCAATTTACCTATTTATAAATTAAACAAAATTGTGTATGTGGCTCAGTGGTCTGGTGACTTCGTGGTTCCATGGATGCAGGATCGATCCTGGCCAAAACAGATGGCTTCCTTAAGGTTGTTGTTGTTTGTTGGTGTTTTAGGGCCCTTCAACTACAAAGGTCATTAGAGCCCCGCCCACAGCATAGTTCTTATGCAGAGACTGCACGGACACTACACTAATACGACGATTTTTGGGTATCAGCAGTACCCAGTTTTCCCATGCGACCTCCCAGTGACCAGACGACAACTGGTGTGTCCAACGCAATTCGCCGCTCCCGCTTCCTTAGGGGCGAGACAGAAGCGCCAGGTGCGATTTCCGTCGGATGGAAAGTAAACCTTTGGTATCGTGCGGTGTGCACGATGTTCTAAATAGAGCAAAATATCTGTAGAGATCTCAGCAATTTTTCAAGTGTAGGAGCTAGCCCCCTGGCGTCCGGGAAGGAAAATGTGCCCCAACGAATCAAAATAGGCCAACGATAAATATGTAGAGGGACTGTTGGCTGCGTAAAGCACTGTCTAACAGATCCGTTCACATGTCCCTTGGAGAGGATAAAGTGGAGGGCTTCCTGAAAGGAAAGGCCATCATTGCAAGTATTGTAGGGGGACACAACAATTATAGTTGCCCGGCCAAATTGCCCAAATAAGGTTGCTTGCAGTGTAGTGAATTAGAATTAGTCCCAATGGAATAAAAATGGGCACCCGACCCTGCCAGAGGCGGGAAACGGGTTAATGATGATGATTGCATGGCAGTATAACACAAATGGCATCACCATCAAACAAGGACGGATTTAACGTTAGAGTGAGGGGTGTGCCCTGGAAACTAGCACCCTTTTGTTACAGAAAAAGGATTGAAGTTTTTTTTTATTTCGGTTTATTTACTTCTGGAGGTAATTTACCGACGTCGGTAGGGAGGGGTGAGCAATTGACATCGAAATGTTGCCGATCTACATCTATGTTTGATTCCGTGTAGAAAGGGTTGTGATGATATCGCACACACCAAACGCTTTACTTTCCATCCAGAACAGAGGCGTAACGAAGGGGGAGGGGGGCGAAGGGGGACAGATGTCCCCGGGCGCAGAAGACAGGGAGCGCAAAAATGCCGTTCGCATTAAGTTTAGAGGGCGCAGATTTGCGTCTTTGTCCCCGGGCGCAGAATACCCTCGGAACGCCACTGATCAAGAAGGAGAACTTTGGGCGTAAGTTCTTGAAATTCGAAAGAAACCACTCGACCACCACATCAGTTCACAAGTCAAGTAGGTTACCACTCACCCATTAAGGTAGTCCATGCAGATAAAAGATTTTATTTACCTTAAAAGATGCTTTTGATACGTGATAAGTGATGTTTGGATTCGATCCTCCTCCTTCTCGATAGAGATAAGTCCTTTTCACAAAATGCGTCGCTCCGACCCAGGATGTCGCAATACCCGCTGTCACCAACAGGCCACAAGCAGTTTTTCGCACTTTTTCGTTGAAACAATGCCTACGAATAACTTCCACCCTCGGTGAATTCAAGTCGGGTTGCTCTCCATCGTTCTGGACTGCAATAAATAAAAAATTGTAACTATTTTAAACCGGAAGTGATACATTCTCACCAAGAGTCATCATCAATCTTGACTCTTCCTCCACTTATGACAGGGTTTGGTACCCATTGTTTCACAAGGGCTAGGAGTAGTTTTTACGGAGCCGGCTGCCGACGTAATGCCAGCACAGGGCTTATTTAACGTCGGTAATTTATTATTTTGTAGGTTCAATTTCCTTTACTGACGTCAGCCAGGAGGGAGCGAACTCTTACTTCTGGAAATGTTACCGATGTTCAAACTGCATTGAATGGGTTGTGTTGAGATACAGTGGTGACATCATACATACCACATGGAGCAGCTCAGCAGCTATCTTACTTTATACTGAACGAAACTTGTGGCTTCCCCTTCCCATCCTCGAACCTATAACTGTCAATTCACGAATTAAGTACACTACCACTTAGCCATCAAGACTGACATTTTTGGCAGAAGTCAGCAAATTTTATAGGTGGGCGCGAAAGGAGCCACTTCATTTGGCTGGGAAGTGAACCCGTGTTTCCGTAAAGGGATGTACGATGTTATTACAGCCCACAGAGCTCCTCCTACGCGGACTACAGAGATCTAAGATTTCGACCGACATTATATTACCGGATGAACATATTTAAAAAAAAACCACAAAAATAATGAAAAAAAAAAAAGACAAACCAACCTAGACGGTTCATTTTATCACTCGTTTCCTCCTTGCCAAAAAGTCAGTCATCTACACCACGCCTGATCTACCCTATTGACGTTTTTTTAAACAACTTTCAGCAGCCTGACTGGTCTGGTTAGTAGTTCGGTTTGGTTTTTGGAGTTTTGTTGAGCAGGAAACTAACTTTCTCTTGAAAAATAAACTAAATTCTTAAGGTGAAAGGCACACACAAATATTGGAGGAATTCCTGTAACATTTGAAACCCTGACATGACCCATTTTGTTAAAAAAATTTAGGCTCGCAAAATGTCATCACCTAAATAAAGTAAACCCCGTCCTCAATTAGTAGGGCACAGTTTTGAAAAAAAAAAGTTCACTTGGGTATCATTTTCATATGCAAAATATTAACAGCAGTAGTAGACTAGGAAGAGATTCACAAAATACGTTGTTGTGACACTGACGACATCACCGCTTCTTCCTTCTGTCGGCGTTGCTGTCGTGACTGAATTCATGATGATTACCTTTAAAGTGATAAATCAATAAATTGACGACGAAGTAACAGAGGGAATTCGCCATCATTGAGTTTACGACTCACTACTACTACTGCAATTACTATTACAACTACGCAGAAAGTGTAATCTCAATTGTACAAGATGTTTTGTCACTTTCTCGAGTCAACGACTTTAAAATGGCGCGTGCCACACAAATTCAGCAGCGCAGCGTACAACGAACTAAAAAATATTATGCGATTACATCAATGTCACTAGTTCTATCATCGTCATCATACCCTTATCCCGCCTGTGGCAGAGTCGAGTCTGCGTGTTCTAGCCCTCCACTCCTGTCTATCTTCCATCAGGTCCCCATCCAACCCACACACTGCCATATCCTTACGGACAACCTGCTCCCACGTCTGCTTTGGCCTCCTCTGCCCCGGGTGCTTTCGATCACTTGCATTCCTGCGATGGACCTAACGAGCTCCTCCTCTTCTCATTATGTGCTCATACCACCTCAACCTATTGTCCCTCATCTTTTCGGCGATGTCCACCACTCCCCGGCTACTTCTAATATACTCATTCCAGCTCTCGACACCCCACTCATGTACCGCAGCATTCGCATCTCGGCTGCTTGCATCCTGTTTACGTGGGTCTTCCTCACTGCCCAACACTCTGATCCATATAGCATAGCTGGCCTAACCACTACCCTGTAGAACTTCCCTTTCAACTTTATCGGGACCCTCCTATCGCACAGGACTCCGCTTGCCTGTCTCCACTTCAACCATCCCCCATAGATTCTACGGGTCACCTCAGAGTCTATCTCCCAGTTGCTTTGGAACGTTGATCCTAAGTACTTTACCTCTTGCACCTTTTTCGCCAGTTCGCCCCTCGAACGTACGTCACCGTTACCGTTATTTTCCTGTCCTTCCCAATTGAACGCTAAGTACTCTGTCTTCTTCATGTTTATCTTTAGGCCTCCCTTTCTCTCGCTCCTCTAATATCGTTTAGACCCTTCTCTACCTGTTCTCTACAGTCACCGAGTTTTCCAATATCGTCGGCAAATGCCAAGCACTGAGGGGCCCCTACTCTCGTCAGCAGCTCATCCATAACCAGGATGAACAGGTATGGGCTAAGTGCTGAACGTTGGTGCTTTCCAACCTTCACTGGAAAGTCCCTAGTATTTCCCCAAGGTGTCCTAACGGTGGAATCCTCACACATATCCTGAACTCTTCGAATAAACCCTTCTTCTATCCCCCTTTTTTGTAATACCTCCCATACTACCTGACTTGGAACACTGTCGTAAGCCTTTACCTTCTCCAAGTCCACGTCACTAGCTCTCTGCAACACAAATTAATGAATTTAATTTGTTGGTGTTTTAGGGCCCGTCAACTATAATGGTTGTTCGTTCGTTGGTGTTTTAGAGCCCCGTTCACTGCATAGTTCTAATGCAGAGACTGCACACACGGTATTCGCGGTACCCAGTTTTCCCAAGAGGCCACCCATGTCAGTGCTAGCTGGGGTTGCGTTGCTTAACTTCAGTGATCAGACGAGAACTGGTGTGTCCAACGCAATAAGCCGCTCCCTAACTACAATAGTCATTAGAGACCAATCCACTGCATAGTTCTAATGCTGTTACGACGATTTTTGGGTATTAGTAGTACCCAGTGTTCCCAAGCAGCCACCTATGTCAGTACTAGCTGGGGTTGCGTTGCAAAAATCCCCAGATGTAGGACCTCGTCTCCTTCCCTGACGTCACTTAGTTGCTTCAGGAAATACATCTCTCTATTAAAGTCTCATCAACCCCAGCTAGTACTAACATGGGTGGCCGCTTGGGAAAATTGGGTACCGCTGATACACAAAAATCGTCGCATCAGCGTAGTGTTTGTGTAGTCTCTGCATTAGAACTGCGAGTGGACGGGGCTCTAATGACCGTTGTAGTTGAAGGCCCTAAAACACCAACGAAACAAAAAGAAGAAAACTAAAGTCTCATTATCATTCTTAAAGTTTCTTTTTCCTATAGTTTGGTGCCCGTTATTCCTGGAACTTCCTGTTACCATAATGTCATTACCCCTCCTTACTTAACGTTATCTTTCAGTCTTGCAGTCCGTTCTTCTTTACCGACACGGGGTAGGCGACATTGACATTGCACAGGCCATACACACAAGGGATGACAGTTTCGTTTCTCCCCTTTTAGGATGAAAGGCACTCGTGGGACTTCCTCTGTGGCCCGAAAGAACAACAATGGACTTGCATATCAAGGACGCAACTACTAGTTAGTAAACAGACCTGACATTCAATAACCATATAGACTAAGTCCCCGTCCTTTCCATAATCCATCATAAAGGTCTCATAATTGCGGAATTGAACTCCGGTCACGCGTTTAGGTATACAGATGCACAGTAGTACGGTTATAGTCAGGCACCGGGTGGCAATTTTTAAGAAAAAAATTCAATTTTTTTTCTTGTTTATGCCTTAATTCTAACGCTGCATGCCACCAACAACCATTGTGCTATTCCGTAAATAAAGATGATACCAGGTGATAATGAAATATGCCAACGACAGTAAAGCAAATTAATAATTGTAACGCATTTCTTTCTGTTAACCCGTTCTCTGCTCCCTCCCCACAACCAGTCAGTCTATTTTAATGGCCTTTGTACAAACATCATGACAAATATATAAGGTAATGTACGTGACCATAAATATAACACTTTTCTAGATTTCAATCTCTGCTTCGGACGTAATTCAAACATGGATTTGACGAGCTTATTGTGTTAGCGCCGTAACAAATGTAAACTCGCCAGTGTCCAATAAAAAAATTGGTGCCATTTGTAGGCACAAAATTGGCAATAATAATACCCCGCTGGTCACTGAAATTACTCACACACCAATCTTGCAATCAAGACAGCAGTACTAGATCACTTTTATGAAGAATAACCTGCCAGATATTTGGATAAATTGAATGCCTGTCACGTGACCTAAAATTATCAACCAGACCACCCCAGGCCCAAGTTTAAAAATTTTCAGAGGCTGTCGCCGCAGGTTCGGCCTTCATTCCCTCTGATGTAATGAGGAGCGAACCTTCCTACCTGATAATTGTTCTGATTGACCCTTGTGAGTGTAGCTGACAGAGTACAGTACACCAGTCGAAACCACGACATTCCGTCAGGCAAAACACGCACGTCAGATAGCCCATTCCTTGCGCTCGAAAGAACATAAAAGTCACCAGGGCGAGGATTGAACCTGTGAACCATTATTATAAACCGCAAGATCCTCTCCCTTGTTCTAGTTCATTACTGAAGCACTGGAATTACGATTGGGCTTGTAACGCCAATCCACCTGACTGCAGTAAAGAGTGGTGATCCTGGTCAAGGTGGATGGGGCTTCTTTCGGGCGATAGCCTTAAATGCGCCTTCTGTCTGATACGGGGTAAAGCCGTGGTTCCGTGTGGGGGTGTCTCCCACGTCACGGGTACTTAAGGAGTAAAATATAGGCCCTATGTGCAGACAGCAATTTCGAAATGTGCGTGCTACTCTTCCAATACCGTCGCGTCGGTAAAAAAAAAAAACCCCAGAAAAAGGGGTGTGGGAGCATTAGGTCGTCAGAGTGCTGTCGCCAGGAAACGAATAGGAATGATGGGGATGCTCTTATTTAATCAACAAGGTGTCGATTTTCGGGGCCTCCTGGGACTTCTGTCAGCCTCGGTGGCGTAGAGGTGAATCGATAATTCCAGGTTCGATCCTTACCTTTCGAGAGATAAAGGCCTCCAGCGTGTATTTTATCGGATGAACAGTAAAACCGTGACCCCCTAAGATTAAACGGTCCTAGAGCCTAGGCAAGCGATTTGCGTGCCTATAAGGTAAACCACTTCTGTAGACAGGGTCGAATGGAGATTTTGCAGGACCTCAAGGAAACCTATTAGCGGAGCGCCGAAATAGAAATTTTCTGAATCGAAATATCATATAATGAATATTATATGCCAGAACCAGACACCGGTAAAATGATAAAAGGACAACTAACCAATATTGCTTGAAGTAAAATTAACGGGAGTGGTGTTGTGAGGTTGTATGGTCATGTGATGAGAAGAGGAGAGGAGATTATAGGAAGCACCCGGAGCAGGGGAAGACCAAAGCAGGCGTGGGAGCCGGCTGCAAAAAGAGATGTGCGGAGAGGATAGGAACCTGTGGGAACGGGAGTGGAGGGCCATTTCGTTACTCCGGCCGTACGCTAATGCCACGATTTTTGGGTATTAGCGGTACCCACTTTTCCCAAGCGGCCACCCATGTTAATATTAATTGGGGTTGCGTTGCTTAACTTCAGTGATCAGACGAGAACTGGCGTGTCCAAATGCAATACAGCCGCTCCCAGTGGAGGGCCCGAAACCCACACAGAGCTGACCGTGCTACAGGCAGCATAAGGGTATGATGTTTATGATTTTAAAGTGCGGAACCCCTTTGATAGTGGGGCCTCGGTCACAGACCTGAAAAAGGGCCATTGAGTCGACCATGAGCACAGTTTAACGTTAAAAACAGGTCTCGTCTTTCAAACCGTCAAGTAAAAAATTGCTTTATAATCAAGTGAGAACCCAGAGGAGCTTTATTACCGTACATAGACGCCCTAATTATAGTCGCCCATACACTCACACACCTCCACACTACATTATAGAGCAGAGAGCAATACGTCAATAAAAATCTCATTCCAGCAATATGCCGCCTAAAAAATTGATGCTCGCATATGTGCCACCCCTGATCAAATTGCTCTTTTTCTAACCAATCAACATATTGTAAAATATCAAGTGATACAGTTCTCCGTTTACCATCTCCGACAGCAATTTGCATGACGTCAATAACATATATTTCTATACGCTATTTTAATTAACAAAAAAGTGGAAAGAAATTACAGCTGTTTACAAATTATAAATATATAGTTCATTTAACAGGCCATCATTAATTTTTTTACAACTGACATTCAACCCTTCTAAACACTAAATCCGGTCGTTATCTTATGTTATGCGGCTATCAATTACACAGTACTGAAATAACCAAAATTTTACGGGTTTTCACAACATTTGATATTTTGCAATTACTTGACTGCAGTGATTAATTCAAACTCAACGCAACACAAAACCATTTAACACCTATAGGTGCTAACAGTGCCCGCCTCGGTGGCTGAGTGCTTAGCACATGACTCTGGGTGCAGATTCGATATCGATCGGGAGCGGCGAATTGCGTTGGACACACCAGTTCTCGTCTGATCACTGAAGTTAAGCAGCGCAACCCCTGCTAGTACTGACATGGGTGACCGCTTGGGAAAACTGGGTACTGCTAATACCCAAAAATCGTCGCATTAGTGTAGTGTCGGTGCAGTCTCTGCATCAGAACTATGCTGTGGACGGGGCTCTAATGACCTTTGTAGTTGAAAGGCCATAAAACACCAACAAACAACAACAATCGATATCGATCAAGGGCAATGTGGACCGAAATCTCTAATGACGCTGAGATTCCGTATAGAGCGAGTCCGTTGTCACCCCTGAACGGAAATTGTAGGAGGACGCCGTCACCTTCTCTCCGCGCAGAAAAGGCAGCAAGCAATAAGGATTATGGCACAAAGTGGGGTAGTAGTCACTCACCTAAGATGCCGTGCACCAGTTCACTATTACGGTAACAGATACCCCACCCTGTCATTAGCTGGATTATGATGCTAAGGGGGCATGTTATCCCCGCCTTCGTCATGTCCAGAGAACCAGATTCGAATCTGTGTGGGCGAGCGGTTGTATGACGTTGGACATACCAATTCTCGTCTGATCACTGAAGTTAAGCAACGCAACCCCAGATAGTACTAACATCGATGACCGCTTGGAAACCCTGGGTATTGCTAATACCCAAAAATCGTCGTAACACCGTAGTGTCTGTGCAGACTGCGTTAGAACTACGCTGTGAACAGGAGTCTAATGACCATTGTAGTTGAAGGGCCCTAAATCACCAACGAAACAAACAAAATCGAATCTGTGTACACCAAAAACTCACCCAGTGATCAATTGAGATACACAACAGTTGGTTGACCCTCGGCATGTCAAAAATGAAGTAACTTTTCATCAGACCGTAAGGGAAAGGGGAACACCTTCAAAACTGCAACTCCTAACCCATTTCCCGCCTATGGCAGGGTCGGGTACCCATCTCGTCACTCAATGGACATAAGGGTATTATATTGGACAGTGTTTTTCTGCAGCCGGTTGCCGACCAAGGTTGCAAACCCTGTGCTTATTTATCGTCAGTCTACTGTTCGATGGGGCATTCCACCGACGCCAGGGGGGCAAGCTCCTACACCTGGAAATTTTTGCCTTTCATAGTAGAGAGGGTTATTTTACGTGCAAATGCCATCGTACATCACCCGAAGGAAGCTCGAAAGAAGCCAACCCACCTCGGTCTAAGTCAAGGTCTGGGTCTAAGTATCGAATCTAGAACCACTGAGCACGCTACCACTGTGCCACCGAGGCAGGATCGGACACCTTCTACATTAGAACATGTAAATGGAATATCTCCTAATTCTTCTAACGGGTAGATTGAGTGGATACGT
Organism: Trigoniulus corallinus; assembly: GCA_013389805.1. Taxonomy (NCBI): domain Eukaryota; kingdom Metazoa; phylum Arthropoda; class Diplopoda; order Spirobolida; family Trigoniulidae; genus Trigoniulus; species Trigoniulus corallinus. The sequence continues at coordinate 9,092,934 of JAAFCE010001963.1, read as the reverse complement.
ACAGCAATCCAATCGGCATAGGGAAACTGAGACGTCCTCTGACGGTCACTTGCGTGATGCAATTGGTGCTCAAGACTCCACTAACCTTACCGGACGGTCCTGGTGTATGTGCTAGTACCGCTCATTCGACCATGCTCTATTAATCATTTATTCCTGCGAGTTCACGGCAGTTAAATTCTAGCATCACATTTATTATCCTCAAAAATCTATATTTCTTGACTTCAGTGTTATCAACATCGGTCAAAAATATGCGACAAACGAAACACAAATTATTTCAGCGGCATTGCGAGATAGGCTTATACTTCATTCGACTTCTAATTAAACAACAATTGTGTTTTACTTACATGACAAACTCTGTATTGTCACGCAAGAATTGAATCGGATGAGTAAATTTTGATTAAATCTGGACTATTAAAAGGCCGGAAGTGCCATATTCATATAATTTAATAAAGGAGAAGTTGACTGAATTACTCACTATCGCAGAGCGTAGAATGTCGCCATTGTTCAAGCCATTATGTCTAAAAAGAACTTCAACATTCTCTGGGCTTCAATGACGTCAGAAACCTAGCAATCACGTGATCCCTCTTCTCGTTCTCAACGTGACTCAACTAAGAAGGACCTCATTACAGACTACACACTAGATATTCATATTCACTTGAAAAACCTATAAATTTCATTTGGTTCCGCAAATAAAAACTGATAAAGTGCCGATAGTTGGTTAGTTATGAGATAAAGTTTAAGCCATTGCAAAAAAAGTTAGGTTTTCTACGCTTGACGTCAGCCACACTTATTATGGAGATTGACACAGGTCCACTCTTGCGTCACCTGTTTGAATGGCAGGTTTCACTTAAAACCTAACAGAGCTATTCATTAAAAGACATTTTACATTACAAGTACATAGCAAAAGCTGAAAAAAAATTGGGTGCAGAAAGAGTAAGACAGGAAACGGATCAAAAAAAAAACCTTAAGGAAGACAGGCAGATATGGAGAACAGAAAGCGAAAAGGTAGAAAAACAGTGGAAAAAAGTAAGAAGGAAGGCATAAAGACAGACAATAAAGAGAGAAACAGAAATAAAAGCATTAAAAGCAAAAACACGGTAGAAAAGAAAACAGGAAGAGGAAGACAAAAACAGAAATAACGACTAGAAAATAAGAAAGAAACAATTGAAGGACCTTAAGGGGAAGAGAAAGACAAATGTCAACAAGAGCCAGAAAGACAAATGTAAGACAAGGGTCAGAAAGAGAAAGGTAAAGCTGAAGGACCATAAAAACAGAAATGGCAACAAAGGCCAGAAACACAGAAATGTAAAACACAGGTCAGGAAGAGTAAGGTAAAGCAATGGCAACAAGGGCCAGAAAGAGTAAGGTAAAGCATTGGCAACAAGGGCCAGAAAGACAAAATGTAAAACAAACGCCAAAAAGACAGAAATGTAAAACAAGGGCCAGAAAGACAAGAATGTAAAACAAAGGTCAGAAAGAGTAAGGTAAAGCTGAAGGACCACAAAAACAGAAATGGCAACAAGGACCAGAAAGCGAAAACACAGTTGAAGCGTCAGAAAGAGAAAGAGAAGTATAAAGGGCCAGAATAACAAAAATACAGTACTGCATATTAACAATGGCGAGCAAAACAAAAATTAAACAGAGAACTAGCTACTCCTAACCCTTTTCCCGCCTATGGCAGGGTCGGGTACCCCTCTTGTACTTCTGAATGGACACAAGAGCGATATATTGGACATGGTTTTCCACAGCCGGTTGTCGACCAAAGCTGCAACCCCTATGCTTATTTATAGTCTGTCTACTGTTCGTCGGGGCACTCCATCGACGCCAGGGGGGCGAGCTCCTGTGGAAATGCCATCGAACACCACACGGACCTCGGTTTTACTTCCCATCAGAAAGAAGACGCACTAGGAGCATCTCTCGCCCGAAAGAAGCCAACCCACCTCAGTCCAGTATCAAACCTACAACTCCAGATGCAGTTACCAAGCGTGCTACACACCGAGGCTGGTAAATGTCAAACAGAGAACATCATCATCATCATCTCACCCCTATCCCGCCTGGAGCGAGGTCGGGTCTACGGGTTCTCTGCTTCCACTCCCACCTATCCCCAACCAAGTCCCACTATCTGCTCCCACGTCCGTTTTGGTCCCTCCTCATCACATGCCCATACCACCTCAGTCGATTCTCTCTCATCTTTTCCGCGATGTCTCCCACCCTCAAGCTTCTCTATTAAAATATTAAACAGAGAACAACAAGAACAAATGACAGAAGCAGATATAAAGGTCAGAAAGAGTAAGTCAGGAACAATAAACAGAAACACAGAAAGGGCAGCCGTTAAAAGAAAAAGACAGGCATAGGCAGCAGAAAGAGGAAGAAACAGAACAGCAGAACTGACCAACGCAGCACTAGACAGAAAGAAGGAAATGAGGGGCTAGGTGGAGCAACTGAAGGGCAAAAGATGAATAACACTTATGTTTTTACGTACTACCACTAATTTTAGCTTTTTAATTGAAGATCGTTGAGTTTTTGGGGAGGAAAAAAGCCAAAATACGTAATTAGTAGGCCTACAGCAATGAACCGAATTAACAATGGCAATATGATTTCCAGTGGGATCAGCGAACACAGCCGATTTTCCCTATCATTGGTACCTATCATTATCGTCAACACTAATTACAATTATTTCAGATCCTATTCAATGTAAAATAATTTAACCCGCCGCGGTGGCGTAGTGGTTAGCTCACTCGGCAACTACGCCAGTAGTTCTAGGTTCGATACTGGACCGTGGTGGGTTGGCTTCTTTCGGGCGAGAGAGAAGCCGCGAGTGTGCCTTCTTTCGGATGAGAAGTAAAACCGAGGTCCCGTGTGGGCTACGATGGCACTTGCACGTAAAAGAACCCTCTCTACTACGCAACGGGTAGATGAGGCAAAATTTCCAGGTGTAGGAGCTCGCCCCCTGGCGTCGGTAGCATTCCCCAACGAACACTAGACCGACGATAAATAAGCGTAGGGGTGCAGCTTTGGCCGGCAACCGGCTGCAGAAAAAAACTATGTCCAATATATCACCCTGTGTCCATTCAGAGGGACAAATGGGTACCCGACCCTGCCATAGGCGGGAAAAGGGTTAGGAGTTGCTTTTTATTCAATGTAAAATAATGTCGTAAGGCTTTTTAATCCGCATAGGGCCTACATTCCTCAATTATACATGAAAGCAAAATGATGTTAGATAACACAATGAAAGAGAACCTGTATACATTTAAATTAGCCTTTAAGGACAGGGTTGACACTGTTCCAATCACATAACTTTAATACAGAAGCAAAGCTACAGCAACTACCAACTCTTTTTCCCGCCTAGACAGTGTCGTGTACCCATCTTTGTCCCTCTGGGTGGACAATGGCAGATGATCTGTTGGACGGTATTGTAAGCAGCCGGCTGCCGACAAAAGCTGCAACTCCTATTTTTATTTTATGGTCGTCCAACGGTTAATCATTGACCCGCACGATGGCGTAGTGGTTAGCACGCTCGGCAACTACGCCAGTAGTTCTAGGTTCGATTAGGCCAGGCTTTCGGGCGGGCGAGAAGCCGCGAGTGTGCCTTCTTTCAGAGGAGAAGTAAAACCGAGGTTCCGTGTGGGTGTACGATGGCACTTGCACTCTCTGCTACGCAACGGGTAGATGAGGCAAAATTTCCAGGTGTAGGAGCTCGCCCCCTGGTGTCGGTAGCATTCCCCAACGAACACTAGAGGTGCAGCTTTGGCCGGCACCCGGCTGCAGAAAAAAAACTATGACCAATATACGTATCACCCTGTGTCCATTCAGAGGGACAAATGGGTACCCGACCCTGCCATAGGCGGGAAAAAGGTTAGGAGTTGCTTTGTTGCCTACGGTTAACCATTGAATCAGAAACACAAATCTGTCCAAAAGATCGCCCGAGTGTTCCGAGTGCGCTTAAATGGGCGACCGATGCCCGTAAGAGCTAACACCTCCTCCTGGGGTAGAAAAATGCCTCAACGAAGAAAACAGGACGATGACAAATAAGCGTAGTGGCTGGAACATTTGACTAGCATGTGGTCGGGGAAAGATACCGTCTAACACATCGCCCATGTGGCTAAATGGGCACTCGTTCCTTTCAGGCAGCAGGAGGGTTCTTATGGGAGCAGCAAATGGCGTTGGGCACACCAGTTCTCGTCTGATCACTGAAGCAAAGCAACGCAATCCCAGTTGGTACTGACATGGGTGGCTGCTTGGAAAAACTGGGTACTGCTAATAACCGGGGGACGGGGTTCTAATGACCTTGTAGTTGACGGGCCCTAAAACACCAACAAACAACGGTTCTTATACAGGTGCAGAAATGACATTATATACACTACAGGGAGGGTCACAGCTTTACTTCCCATTCGACGGAATAAACACTTGGGGCGTCTCTGGCCCGAGAAAAAGATATTTGCCTGGGCAGGACCACTAACGCAGAGTTCAAGTTCGCTACCCCTGAACTACCGTGGCGGGTTCATTAACTACGAAACTGCCTTTTCAAGTATCAAGGCTGCAGTCCTTGCCATGATTTCGTTAGCAATAATTCGACTTGTCATATAACGAAATAGATTTTTGGCTGAACTTGCGCAAGAACTGGTAACACCGGATCCATTCAAAATGAGTAGCACCATAACGCTGAAGCTGTTAACCGGCTTTATTTATTCATCACTATTATCGTTTGAAAGTGAGCAGTATTTCATGTCTTACTGCTACTTTGTCAGGATTTTATCACAGTTTGAACAAGCAATAGACTGAACGTTAAACGAAGTTATAGCTGTTCAAATGCTCTTCAATAGCGTCGTACATTTTCCTTCAATGTTAATAGCCTTATGTTGCTTGCCAGAAATTCAAATGGAGCAAGGATTTTGAAAGAATGTGCAGTTACATAACTTGCAGCAAAAGTAAGCAAGTGGAGCAACTACTAACCCTTTTCCTGACTGCGGCAGGGTCCAATACCCATCTTTGTCCCTCTGGATGGACACAGAGGTGATATGTTGAACTGTGTTTTTAAGCAGCCGGCTGCCGACCAAAGATGCAACCCCAATGCTTAATTATCGTCGGCCTACTGTTCGCTGGGGCACTCCGCCGACGTGGACCAACCGGAAACAATAAAATATTGCGCAATCAAAAAAAACTGGAGACAAGGCCTTAGCAGAGTCTCTACTACCAGCGCAAAATGTTTCGAGATCGTCGTGAATGCTAAAGAACGTTTAGAAGTTCAAAATATCTTTGGCGGAGACGTTGCACAACGACCCAAAGGAACCACAAACATTTGCAAACGTTTTCTAGTGTTTCGATCGGTTGGAAAACATCAAAGAATGTTTGTTGTCCAATAAGGATGCCACGCTACACAGTCCCAAATATGTTTGCGCCAGATGCTCACAAACCGTAAATTGAATGTGAACGTTTGTTAGATGAAAGCAGTGGCGGATCCAGGGTTTTCGTCAGGGGGGTGTGTTGAACTAATACAGAGCGGGGGGTTGCAACCCCCCAAACCCCACCCTGGATCTGCGCGTGGATGAAAATAGTAAAAGTGAACATTGTTCAAAACATTTATGAATGTTTGGATACGTTCTCCACGATTGTTTGCTTTATCGTCGAATACTCCAGGCTGCAATATTCTGATGTTAAAATGAGGCAGTGAGAGACGACCCTCCCTCCTCCCATTGCACAAAAAAAGGTAGTTGGTTGGAAACCGATTTTCCTCGATCACGTGACCCTCAACTGACGTCACATATTTCATATTGCATTCAACTGATAATGAATTGACATGACATTTTGAAATCATCGCTTCTGTTGCAGAAAATTGAACTGCACAAATGCATTCGCTGTGTTCAGCAATGAGATTGATAGTGGTGTCATCATGGGATTTTTTTTTCTCCCAAACGGAATTGCCGATTACACAAGAGAAATTCAAATTATTCAACAGGGTCTGAATAACAATAGGTACTTAGTGACCCAAAACAATGCCCTAATGTTCAGTAAATTAGATGCTATGGGCCACATCATCGTGGTGAATTCAAGTCACATAAAACTTCAATCGATCATCCAGTCAACCAACGTCTAATCATTGAGCTGATAAATTGTGACTGTTTATTAGGGCCTTTTTTACATAGGGCACAACAGACGTTCGCCCAACAGACAGTCCCCACTTGGCACTCCTATAATATCCATCACTATATCAGCGTTTCAGTGGTAGCGGGTTTACCTAGTGAGTCGGAGACTGTGAGATCGAGTCAAATCTAGGCCACTCCACGACTTCTTAAGCTTACTAGCTCGCACAACGTTTGCCTATCTGCTTTAAAAGTCCAATTACTGACGTCAGGGGATCAGTTTACCTTAGATGGTCAATTAACTTCAGTTCAATGCGCGGCTGAAGATGATTTACGAACTCCAGAGAAGCCGAAGGGGATCGAACTTCTAACGAGGGAATTTTTAACGATCTACATCGTTTATATTAGTCCACGTAAAGGGGTGCGTTTATGTGCAGTTGTTTTGGTTTGAATTATTACGCCATTTAACGGCGGCCTATCTACTGCTGAAGCTAATTTACATGGGGTAGAGCTCTGGGAATTTTGTCGACCTAACTCCAGTACATTTTTATATACAGTAAAACACGTTTATAACGTTCATGGCTACAACGTTTTCACGGCTATAGTGTCTGTTTGGGCTGGTCCCGGCAGAGCCTATGGCTTTTTAATGGTAGAGGGTCACGGATATAGCGTTTGCTTTCACGGCTATAACGTTCGCAAGGCCCTGGTGGTCAGCCAAGTTGTTCATATCCTATCATGGATATGAAAAACTTCCAACCCGTATGTGCACATGTCCTGATTAGGAATGTTGCATATGTGCAGAATGTACAATTTACAATGAACTTGTGTAGAGGTCAGCCAAGATACCAAGAGGATATGTGTGCCTCAACATCCAGAGAGGGAGTGGCAAATTTCATTGGACACACCAGTTCTCGTCTGATCACTGAAGTGAAGCAACGCAACCCCAGTTAGTACTGACATGGGACACACCAGTTCTCGTCTGATCACTGAAGTGAAGCAACGCAACCCCAGTTAGTACTGACATGGGTGGCCGCTTGGGAAAACTGGGTACCGCTATTATCCAAAAATCGTCGCATTAGTGTAGTATCTGTGCAGTCTCTGTATAAGAACTACACTATGGAAGGGGCTCTAATGACCTAGTAGTTGAAGGGCCCTAAACACCAGCAAACAAACAAAATCCAGAGGTGGAAGCCGCCACCCACCATGAAGCAATCGTCAATTCTTGATTACTGTACACATAGGGAAATCATTTACAGTATGTACCCCAACATGACGTTTTACCACTACGCGGTATTATGGATGGAAAAGCACAAAAAGGCATATCATGGCTATAGCGTTTTCACGGTTATAACGTTTGTTCCCTTTGGTCCCCAACAAAACGTTATAACAGTGTTTTACTGTATAAGACTTTTGGGACCCTCCAATCACAAAGGAACATACATACCTACATAATTTAAATGTGCATATACATGGAAGGGACCGCCACAAGCCATGAACGTCCCCTCCCCCGAACCATTAGGAAAGCATCGAAGAGTGGAACGGGAATGTGGTCGTCTTCTGTTAATTGGGCAACCTATCGGGTACGGGCATCCGCCCTCTCATTGCCAGTGATACCTACATGTCCCGAAATGGAACATAAATAAAAAAAACAGCTCGGATTATCAAAATTTTCATACATAAACTGACATTCTGAGTATCAAGATTTGAATGCAATTATCAAGATAGTTTAAACAATAAACAAGTTGTGAAAAACAAACAATAAACAAGTGGTTTTATAAACTTTAAGCTTTTTTTCATACTAAAAAAAAATGATGTTTAGATATTAGTTTGCTACTCATATGAATAAAATGAGGGGGAAGAGAAGGAAAGGGAAAGTGAATAAATACAGACAGCAACTACAGGTCCATTATGGTAATGCTGCACCCCTTTCCCTGCACCTCTTCATATCTCCCTCTAAATGGGCAATCACGCATTGCAAATGTGCTCTGCGTGATTGCCTATTTACAGGAAGCGCCCTAAAACAAATATACAAATGGTTCCTAAGAGTGTTTATTCTCATTTGTAAAACAAAACAAAAGCTAAAACTCAATTTAAATATATTTTCTCACGATAACAACTCATATACATGTATGTAGCCAGTAACATCACCAACCTACTCAATTTCGGTGAATATTTAAGGAATAAATTCTCCCTGGCCTCCTTTCATTTTTCGAAGAGAAAGAAGAGAGATAGCGCGCGCTGCAAAGCAACTACTAACCCTTTTCCAGTCAATGACAGGGTCGGATACCCATCTTTGGTCCTCTAGATCAGTGCTCCGAAACCTTTTCTCACCTACGGCACACCAAAGTTCTTCCTAAAATTCCGCAGCACATCAAAAGCTAAAATATATAGCAGTGCCTGTATCAGCTCAAGGCACACCGGTCGCGGAGCACTGCTCTAGTTGAACACATTGGTGATGTGTTGGCAGTGCCAGATTTAGATATTGAGAGGCCCTAGGCTATTTCAATTTTGAGGCCTTTTTCAAGCCCTTTTGAACCCATTTTCTTAAGTTTTGAAGCCCGCTAAATGTTGAGGCCCTAGGATTCAGCCTAATTAGCCTATTGGTAAATCCGGCACTGTGTTGGACGGTATTTTTACGCAGCCGGCTGTCGACCTAGGCGGCAATAGTTAGATTATTTATCGTCGGTCTACTGTTCGTTAGGGTATTCCACCAACGTCAGGAGACGAGCTCCTACACCTAGGAATTTTGCCGTATCTATACGTTGCATATTAGACGGAGTTCTTTGGCGTGCAAATGACACCGTATACCACACGGGACCACGGCTTTACTTCCCATCCGACGGATTTGTTTGTTGGAGTTTAAGGTCCCGTCAACTACGAGGTTCTGTGTAGTTCTTAAGCATATACTGCACAGACACTACACTAATGCGACGATTATTGGGTATTAGCAGTACCCAGATTTCCCGAGCGACCACCCATGTCAGTACTAACTGGGCTTGCGTTGCTTAACTTCAGTGATCAGACGAGAACTGGTGTGTCCAACGCAACTCGCCGCTCCCCCCATCCGACGGAAGGTGCATTTCGAGACCTCTTTCTCTCGCCCGAAAGAAACCAGCCCACCTTGGCCCAGTATCGAACACGGAATCACCGACGCAATAATCGAGCACTCTCCCCACTTGCGCCACCGAGACAGTCAGAGAGAGCTGAAGAGGGGGAAAACGTTAATTAACAGGACACTTTATAGAGCATAATGACAAAACCCTTTCTCATAAACTTATATAAAACATAATTAAAATCAATAATACCGCAATGTAGCAAGTATTAAATGATCACATGTTGCCCATTAGTTCTTAAGAAGGGCATAAATTGATTCATCGTGGTGATGAGCTCCTACATCCGATCGTGAACAGTGAGTAAAGGAATTGATACGACACCCACCTGGTGTGCTGGCAGTCTGAATTCGATTTCTTGCTTCCCAGCTGTGTAGATTCAAAGGTGTTGTCACCAAAAATTGGAGACTAAAGGCAAGTAAGGCGACCTAGGTACCAAGCTAGTGAAGCCGGAAGATAGCAGCTTAAAGGGCTGCCAGTTTGAATTCTAGGGACAGAGCAAACGGGTCAGGTTTCCCCTCCGAGTTGGAAAAGAATGCAAAAGGACTTAAAATAGAAATTGAGCAGGAAAATGTAAGACTTTGGATATACAAGTTTATTCGATTCCTGGGACATTGTCCCTTTCTGAACACAATATCTCCAAACGGTATCGCGCTGGACACACCAGTTCTAGTCTGATCATTGAAGCTAAGCAACGCATCGCCAGTTAGTACTCACATGGGTGGCCGCTTGGGAAAACTGGGTACCGCTGGTATCCAAAAATCGTCGCATTGTGCAGTGTCTGTGCAGTCTCTGCATCAGAACTACATAGTGGACGGGGCTCTAATGACCTTGTAGTTGAAGGGCCCTAAGACACCAACATCAACAATGGGAAAACTGGGTGCTGTTATTATCCAAATCGCCGTAACAGCGTAGTGTCTGTGCAGACTCTGCATTAGAACTACGCAGTGAACGGGGCTTTAATGACCATTGTAGTTGAAGGGACCTAAAACACCAACCAAACGTTGCCCTTCTCTACCACCCAGTGTCGTCAGGTAGACAAGCAATAATGCAATAACTTCCTGGGTTAATGCTTTCCAAAAGAGAAAGCAGTTGTGTCAGGGTAAAAGTCTCTTGAAGGACTCAATCTTTATATTTTTTTATGTCTCAGCAGGAAGCTCAATCTGCAATATGGCGGCCAGAACAGCTTGCAGGGATAGAAATTGTGTCTGAACGGCTAGGAATAGTAATTTTCAGAAATTGACACGACGTCCTCAAAAACGATGTCTTTAAAGATACACAATGATATGTTAGACAACGTATTGCATATGCACTTATTACAAGTTCAGCATCATAGAAAGTAACATTGGCAATGAGCCATGTTAAACAGGCGTCCAACAGCTCGGTATCAGTTCCGGATGTCTTCATTTCATATTTCCCCATCTTCATTCTTCTACGTCTTTGTGTCCTATTTTTCGTATATCAAATATTCATTCCAGTTTTCCGCCTTATTTTTCCGGATTGCCCATTTCCGTCTTCCACGTCGTCCTTCTATTCTACCAATTTCAATCTTTTGTATTGCTTTTCAACCCTTTCATTTGATGATATAGTGTGTCATTCTGCTCGTTTCTGCTTCCCACCGTCTTCCTATCGGCACAAAGGCTATGAATGGCATTTTTCGTCGGATAGGCAGTAAAACTATGGCTACGTGTGATGTACAATGACGTCACCAATGCACAGAAAAATTCTTTCTACGTGAAGCAAAACGTACGTACAGATGGGCCAATTTTTAAGGTTTTGCCTGTCGCTCTGGGTCTATCTTCGTAGTTCAGTGGTTAGGGCATTAACTGCGGGAGTCAATGGAGGTATGCCACTCCTTTTGTCTTTCTATCTGACTCAGTTCTGTCTCTATATTCTGTCCATTTTTATTTTTCTATTCTGATCGCTCCTATTTTTCTATCCCATCCACTTTTATCTTCCTACTCTGACCGTTTGTCTTTCGACCCTGTCCATTTTCGTCTAAATTATTGCTGTTGCACACTGCCCGTTTCTATCTTTCTATTCTGCCTTTCACACTGACCACCAGGTTACCCAGTTCTGTACTTCAGGCTTCTAATTTGATATTTCTGCATCGACATTCCGAGCACTTAATGAAGTATGCCAAAGACGGCAAAACAGGTTATGTGTAATCGAAAAACACATTTATCATCATCACCACTAACCTTTCCCGCCTATGGTGCCCATATTTTTATCCCGGTATTCTTATACAGCTGGTTGCCAACTTAATGCAGCAACCCCCTAAACTTATTTTTCGTTGACCTATTTTGATTCGTGGGAGGGCCCTAGTCCCTCACAACACCAGAGGATGAGCCCCTACTCAACTGCAGTTGACATGGTGCATACTACACGGAAAACTACCTCCCATCCGACGGAAGAGGCACACGGTAGGCCTGCCCTCCCTCTCTCGCCCGAAAGAAGCCGGAGCGGCAAATTGCGTTGGACACACCAGTTCTCGTCTGATCACTGAAGTTAAGCAACGCAACCCCTGTTAGTACTGACATGGGTGGCCGCTTGGAAAAACTGGGTACCGCTAGTATCCAAAAAATCGTCGCATTAGTGTAATGTCTGTGCAGTCCCTGCATCAGAACTACACAGTGGACGGGGTTCTAATGACCTTGTAGTTGAAGGGCCCTAAAACACCAACAAACAAACCGAAAGAAGCCAAACCACCTCGGTCTAGGATTGAACCTGGAGACCACTGGCGCACAAATGTAGAACGCTACCTCTGCAATACCGAGATAGTACATTCATAGATTAGATAACAGGTCAGGTTGCTTTCTATTATTCCTAGATACATCACATCATCTTATCTTTACCCCCCCTTCCCCCCCGTAGTAGGGTCTGGTCTACGGGTTCTGACCCTTCACTCTCGCCTATCACCTACCAGATTCCCAAACACCCCACACACTATCATATCCCTTCGTATAACCTCCTCCCACGTCTGCTTAAATTTTCGCCTTTCCCGAGTGCTTCCAATAACCCGTATCCTTGTAATGGACCTAACCAGCTCTTCTCATTACAACCCAGACCACCATCACCTACACGATAAATAGCGTTTTTGACGTACAATGACTGGAATAAGCAGACAGAATGGGAGTCAAAAAATTGGTTGGCAATTGCGTCAAGTGCCTTAACTAGGAATCAAAAAAGAAATACTATTTCGTTTTGCATATAATCGATCAGCTGACTAGTGAAATAATAGATTCATAAATATGTCTCGAGGGAACCGTTATGAAGTGGGTTGAAACATTATCAACAGATGAAACCGAAATCTTTATATATCATCATCATTGTCATCATTCTGATGCGATACTCTTTCAAGTATTTTTTTTCAATCAATGAAACCACGTGAAATTATAAAAATATAATAATCTAAGAATTCAAAACACAGAAAAGCAATTTGAGAAGGGGAGAGTAGACATTAAAATGTAAGGTACCAGAAAGGACCGTTTAGAGAGGGGCGTTTTAGTAATGATACTATAAGTAATAAAAAAATCGAAAATACATAATGAGAGAGAGAAGGCATTTAACAAAACCGGAAGAAATAGCTTGCAGAGTAACCATATATTAAAGGCACAATTTCAGTAAGACCCCCCTCCGAAAATTCTCCCTTACCTCCTTTCAAATTAACCCACTTCGGTTATATTCCTGTGAAAACGAAACTTGAAATCAAAAACATTATCATTCATCACTACAAAATAACTCTTTATGCTGATACATTAAATACCGGAAATGAAAAACGCAAATCTGAAGTGGAAACTAAAGAGAGGGAAAGGGTTATACACGGCATCATTTCGACAAAAATATTTTTCTCTCACACCATTTTCTTCTTTGTCTTGTAATTTATATGCTAGTTACTAAAAACCCCTTGTTGCGTGCTGTTGAAGTAAAGAGACCTTTACAAATTTCACTTTCGTGACTGCTCTGGAAAGGCGCCAGAACCTCATTTGTGGACCGCGGCAAGGGCAGTGGCCTGTCTATTCGCTATATACGCACACTCCCCTCTTAATGTCTTATAAACAATGATAGCCAAACTATTTTCACAATCCAGTGGTTATTGAGCTCACATCATGAGTGCAAGGTTTCAGGTTGGAATCCAAAAACCTGGTACATCAAGGCCCGCCTAAGTAGTTCTATGGGCGTGTGATTTTTCGAGAGCGGAAGGGAGGGAGGGAAGCCCCAAGTGCACCTACCTTTCGGACGGGAAGCAAAGCCGTGGTTGGTTGATTCGTTAATGTTTTAGGGGCCCTTCAACTACAAAAGTCATTAGAGCTCCGTCCACTGCGTAGTTCTAATGCAGAGACTGCACAGACACTACACTATGTGAGGATATCTGGGTATCAGCGGTACACAGTTTTCCCAAGCGGCCACCCATGTCAGTACTAGCTGGGGTTGCGTTGCTTAACTTCAGTGATCAAACGAGAACTGGTGTGTCCAACGCAATTGGCCGCTCCCTAAGTAAAGCCGTGGCCCAGTGTGCCGTGTATGATGTCACTAATATGCTTATATAAGAACCCATTCTCGTAATCACCATCATTAATCTCTCGCCTATGGCAGGGTCGGGTGTCCATTTTTGTCCCACTGGGACCCAATGCTGCAACCTCTATGTTTATTTATCATCCGTCTATTTTAATTCGTTGCTTTCACCGATACCAGGAGGCGAGCTCCTACACCTGAAAATTTTGCCGCCCTGCAGAGTCCATGTAGAAAGGGCGCGAGTTCCTGCACCTGGAAATTTATTCCATGTAGAAAGGGTTTTTATACGCCTCATCGGTGGTACACAGGTAGTATATGCTGAACTCGTTCATTAGTGGTTCCACTTCAATCCTGGGTGGATATTTCGGGCGATATAAAGAGGAGCACAGTGCGTCTTTTGTGGGAAGTGTATGGTACTACCTAAACGTAAAAGAACCCCCTCCCTGAGAAGTGGTGTTAATAATAGAGGTAGTACCTCATGCATCATATTGACAATGCTGTCAACTTTAAAGCCACATTAATCACAGTAGAGATCATAATGTAATAAAAGTGTTAATAAAAGACATGAAGCTCATAAGATCGACTAATAAGTACGATTATTATAATGTTTTCGGTATTACCAACAATACGTGTAAACGTAATGTTCATCATCTTTATGGCTGATGGCGATATTTCATCGTCATCCCTAACACCTTTTTCGCCGCTGACAGGGTCTGGTACAGACTGATCCCTCTGGTACCACGAAAATCAAGAGTGAGCTGCCGGATGATTGGTTATGATTGCTAAATAATTTAACGTCGCGTCGGCCTCTCATCATCATCATAATAATGATACGCTTATACATCCTGTAGTAGGGTTCGGGTCTGCGTGTTCCAGCCCTCCACCTCCACGACAGCCCTCCCCTGCTCTGGGAGCCTGCGATAACTTGCATCCCCGTATTGGACCTAACTAGCTCCTCTTCCTCTCTACTCATCACATGCTCATACTACTTCAATCCAATCAATCTTTTCTGCGATGTCTTCCACCCCAGGCTACCTCTAATGAACTCTTTCCTAATTCTGTTTTCTGCACCCCACTCATCTACCGCAGCATTCGCATTACCGCTACTTGCATTCTAGTTTCGCAGCTCTTCCTCACTGACCAACACTCTGATCCATATAGCATAGCTGGCCTAACCAATGCCCTGTAAACCTTCTCTTTCAACTTTATTTGGAGCGGCTTATTGCGTTGTACACACCAGTTGTCGTCTGATCACTGAAGTTAAGCAACGCAACCCCAGCTAGTACTGAAATGGGTGGCCGCTTGGGAAAACTGGGTACTGCTAATACCCAAAAATCGCCGCATTAGTGTAGCGTCTGTGCAGTCCCTGCATTAGAACCATGCAGTGGGCGGGGCTCTATTAACCTTGTAGTTGATGGGCCCTAAAACACCAACAACTTTATTGGGACTCTCCGATCACACAGGACTCCACTTAGTCTGTCTCCGCTTCAACCATCCCACATTGCTCCCAATTTAGCGTCGGCCTCTATGCTACTGAAAGCCCGCCGCGGTGGTATAGTGGTTAGCACGCTCGGCAACTACGCCAGTAGTTCTAGGTTCGATACTGGACCGGGGTGGGTCGTCTTCTTTCGAATGAGAAGTAAAACCGAGGTTCCGTGTGGGTGTACGATGGCACTTGCACGTAAAAGAACCCTCTCTACTACGCAACGGGTAGATAAGGCAAAATTTCCAGGTGTAGGAGCACTAGGTGTAGGAGCACATTCCCAACGAACACTAGACCGACGATAAATAAGCGTAGGGGTGCAGCTTTGGCCGGCAACCGGCTGCAGAAAAAACTATAACCAATATATCACCCTGTGTCCATTCAGAGGGACAAATGGGTACCCGACCCTGCCATAGGCGGGAAAAGGGTTAGGAGTTGCTTTTTTTTGTTTCTCTATGCTACTGAAAGTATTTCATTTCGTACTCCGTGTAGAAAGGGTTTTTATGTGAAGATGACATTGTGCATCCCACACCTAGGCTACAGCTTTAATCCATACGCGACGGAGGGTGTACTAGGGAGATCTCTTTCGCTTGTAAGAAGCCAATCCACCTTGATCTAGTTTTGGATCTGGAACCACTGATTTCTGCACATCTCGGCGCCACCGAGACGGGTTATTCTCTATGCAAAAACTAGTGCTAAAAATGCTATTGTGGGACAAAGTGCTAAGATGTAAAAGGGTGGAAAATCCTGTCTTGCAACACGAGGAGGTTGCCCTCACATCTTCGCTCAAGGAGACTAGAACCTCAAATCCGCCACTAGTACTAAGCACTGGGTGAACTACCGAGAAGAATATTTCAGAAGTAATCAAAAGGGTCGTGACGTCAGATGGGCAGCTAGTCGCTTCAAATCCATTTTCCAACTTCTCCCTCCCTCAAATCCTTCTGCTCTATTATTTTCTATTGTCTTCGTCTTATTTCTGCTTATTATTTTCTAACAAGATATTTTCAGAACTGGTGGATTGGCTGGTGAACAGGAAAACGGGATAGAAAAGATAAAAGGAGGATTGTTTCTTAAAGAAAAATGTATCGATCTTGGAGACACAAGCAAGTTGGACCTTTAAGCTTCTTTGACACAATAGCCTTATTTAAGTAGATATCCATGGTAAATTATAAGAAAACAGGGAAAAAAAAGTGCTACAAATGTTAGCAGAAGATTGTTTACAGAATAGAAAGAGTCTCATTTAAATATGAAAACACAAATAAACATAGATCACTTTTGTAGTTGCCAGGGCCTCAAGAAAAACTGTTTATTTCTGCCGTTTCCAACACTCAACGAAGCATAAACTAGTCAACAGATGTTCGTTCAACTGCTAAAGAAGCGTTTCTGTGAAGAGACGATCGAACAAAAATGTCTCTAGAGTTCCTAATGGATCTGCAGGACACTTTTGGGCTCTGTCTGAATGGTCCCTTCATGTAAGGAGAAGTTCCTGCCCCTGCTATAGACGTAACATGGATTAGGACAAGACACCCAACCTAACTCACAAGGAGCAAATTCAACCTTCACTATAATTATTTAACATCTAAATGTTTGTTCTGAAGGCCACTTACATTTGTTTTGTTTCGTTGGTGTTTTAGAGCCCTTCAACTACACTACAAGGTCATTAGAGCCCCGTCCACTGCGTAGTTCTAATGCAGAGACTGCACAGACACTACACTAATGCGACGAGTCTTGGGTATTTATTAGTAGTACCCAATTTTCCCAAGCGACCACCCATGTTGGTACTAACTGGGGTTGTGGTGTATCCAACGCAATACGCTGCTCCCTGGCCACTTACAAATCTGGTCAAAAAGTAACGGGAGCGAACTCAGACACCCGACATTTTCCCCAACTTATACGTGTCTTTCTGCTGCTTCTAAAAAGAGGCCCGTTCACTTAGAAGTGGAATAGCTCCTACCACAAAGTCATGTAACAACGCCAGGATTCAGCTTTCGCCAGTTCATGATTACAGGTTCGATTCGAGTAGAGGTGAGTGGTGTGCTTCGGTCACGTGGTACGCACTACGTTATCATTGTACGTTCTACTTTGTCCCTGATGATTGGAGGGATTGACTCCGCATCTACCTGAAATGCAGGTGGCTAAGTTCAATTCCTAGCTGTTCGACACAAGTTCTCGCCTAATCACTGAAGTTTAGCAACGCAACTCCAGCTAGTACAAGCATGGGTGACCGCTTGGGAACACTGGGTACTGCTAATACCAAAAAATCGTCGTAACAACGTAGAGTCTGTACAGGCTCTGCGTTAGAACTACGCAAGGTTGAAGGGACCTAAAACACCAACAAATGGCATCATTCTACAGTCACCAGACGCCGACATCCCTCCTCAACTAATGAAATGGAATTGTCCATCGTCCAACACTAGTCCCCAGTGCCAAACTAGACCCGTTTAGTTATTTGACGTTGGCTTGTCTCGACGTATGAAGGTAATTTACTACGCCTGTTTTAGGGTATGGGGTTAGTTTCTACACCAGTCATCATGATACCACACGGGATCACGGCTTTACTTTTCATTCTACGGAAAGTGCACTCTGAACTTCTGTTAACTTTCGCCGGTAGAAAGAAGCCAATTGCATCGGCCAAACCATCCACGCAACAACTGCGCCACCGAGATGAGTTTCAGGATCGAACCTAAAGCAGAAGGTCGATATGAAAACGCACTACTTGAGCTATCGAAGTTCATACACTTCAAAAAGAAAGAGATAGATCTTATTCCGGTATATTAACCCTGAGCGTGGAGGGAGAGGGCAAGTGATATTAAACTCCCCAGTGGTGAACTGACAGTTAATCAATCGATATTTATCACTCTTTGTGGTCATTCCACATCAATATTACCACCACTACTATCCATACTAATACTAGTCCTGCGAGAAGCAAAAAAAAACGCGTGCGCGGCACATTCATGTCAATATCTTTCATAAAAGCGATGATGACGATGATAACGTGGTCTCTTAATGACGTCATTATACCCTCCAATCAATATGTAGCGATTATGTTACTTGAATGACCATGTCCTTTAAGCACAAAAAATCACGAATAGATGTGCAGTCTAACCGATAGCACCAAGATAGTAAAAAGTCTTACAAATGCAGTCTATAGTCAGCATGAACTAACTTCTTTCTCCTTGATCACGGAGAGGGACCGGCGAATTGCGTTGAACACGCTAGTTCTCGCCCCATCACTGAAATTAAGCAACGCAACCCTAGCTAGTACTGACATTGGTGGCCGCTTGGGAAAACTGGGTACTGCTAATACTGTACCAAAAAATCGTTGCATTAGTCTAGTGTCTGTGCAGTCTCTGCAAACGAACTATGCTGTGGACGGGACTCTAATGACCTTGTAGTTGAAGGCAGTGGCGTAGCCAGGATTTTCTGAAGGGGGGATATGACTGTCGATAGCATGAACCAGGATTTTCTGAGGGGGGGATATGACGCGATAGGGTGCATACCTCTTCATTATATTCGAGGCCCAAGGGGGGGGGGGGGTTAACCCCCCAAACCCTCCCGTGGCTACGCCACTGGTTGAAGGGCCCTAAAACACCAACAAACAACAACATTGATCACGGAGGGCCCGCCTCGATGGCGCAGGGAGGCACGGGGTTGGAGTGTAGGAGCTCGCTCCCTGGCGTCGGTGGAATGCCCCAACGAACAGTAAACCGACAATAAATAAGCATAGGGGTTGCAGCTTTGGTCGGCAACTGCGGAAAACACTATCCAATAGATCGCCCTTGTGTCCATTCAGAGTGACTAGATGAGTACCCGACCCAGCCAGAACCGGAAAAAGGGTTAGGAGTTGCTTTGATGATGATGAAGATGATGGAGAGGGGGAAAAGAACGACAAGCGGGGGTTGAACTACTGGGTTTCCCTTTTGGGCCGTCGTTAAAAGGTGTTTAATGGCTGTGGGTTCTTCTCTGTCGCTATTTCCTGGACCTAAATTTAATTTAATTTAATTCCACGCCCAACTGGGCACTTAATTTACAATCACATACAACAACAAGGATGAGTATTCAAAGAATTAGGCAACAGTCGTTACTATAACAACGACATACCAAAACCAATCATTCGCACCCCGTATTAAGCCACCCAACGGTACGCACCGATATTACCAGATGATGGTCTTAGACTTCTGAGCGTCCAAGACCGCCCTAAGGATGGACTTGTTAAGATGTTTACAAGAGTTTAGACATTGGTTGGCTGAACACTTAAATATTTGGGCCCTGACTGAGTAAGGGAGACAATTCCACGACTGAAGTGTATTATACGGGAAATAACTTCGCAGAAGAGAAAGGCTTTGGACAGGTAACGAAAAATTTCTAGCCAGCCCAGCCCTACTCGCGGGTGAAATGTTGGACGACGGTTTTAATTTGGCAAGTGGGTTGTCAATCGAATTAAAATCTTTTTAACCAACTTGTGCCACATTTTTGATAACAAGAGGCCTGTATTCATATTCAGAACCCACAGGAAGGGGGGGGGGGTCTTCAACATCCAAATACATAAAGACAAAAAATCCTGTCTATATAAGTTGAAATTCGAGATAATTCATCATTTTAATGGCGTAGATAAAAGCAGCCTGCCACCATTTTAATCATCAAAATTCATTTCGAGACACTTTAATTTTACAAAAATTTATTATTAGCATGACAAATCGCCTAAGTGACATCCACTAAATAGTCTCGTGAATGCAATTTATTAGACGGTGATGTTAATGGCTGCTAAGCATGGAAGTAATTTATAACGTCCTCACGCGGGTTTCGCAACCTACTCGGGTGCACGGGGGCAACACGACGGTTATTAGCCCTCCTGCTGCCTCCAACTAACACTGGCCTCCGTCATCATCATTCCAAACCTATTTCCCACCTATGACAGCCTCAGGTACCCATTTGTCCCGCTGAAATCAGGCGAACTGTTGGACGGTATTTTTGCGGAGCCGGCTGCCGACTTAATGCTGCAATCCCTTGCTTACTTAACGTTGGTCTATTTTTTTGGTTTGTTGGTGTTTTAAGGCCCTTCAACTACAAGGTCATTAGAGCCCCGTCCACTGCGTGGTTCTAATGCAGAGACTGCACAGACACTACACTAATGCGACGATTCTTGGGTATTAGCAGAACCCAGCTTTCCCAAGCTGCCCACCCCCATGTCAATACTAACTGGGATTGCGTTGCTTAACTTCAGTGACCAGACGAGAACTGGTGTGTCCAACGCAATAAGCCGCTCACCAACGTTGGTCTATGTTCGTCGTAGGAAGCGGGTCTATTGCGTTGGACACACCCGTTCTCGTCTGATCCCTGAAGTTAAGCAACGCAACCCCAGCTAGTACTAACATGGGTGGTAGCTTGGGAAACCTGGGTACAGTTAATACCCAATAATTGTCGCATTAGTGTAGTCTGTAAGTCTCTGCATTAAAACTACACAGTGGACGGGGCTCTAATGATCACTGTAGTTGAAGGGCCCTAAAACACAAACAAAAATGTGTTGGTATGGGTGACCGATTGGGAACACTGGGTACTACTAATACCCCAAAATCGTCCTAACAGCGTAGCGTCTGTGCAGCCTCTTTCAAGAACTATGCAGTGGACTGGGCTCTAATGATCACCGTAGTCGAAGGGCCCCAAAACGGCAACAAACCAATCAATATGTTCTTGGCTGGGGAACTTTTTTCCTCCATCGATGCCAGGGGGTTCGAACTCCTACACCTAAAAATGTAGCCGAATTACTAGCAGATTGTACTCCCTGAAAGAAAGGGTTGTTTTAAGTGTTGGTGACGACGTATACACCACAAGGCTTTACTTTCCATAAGATGGAAGGTGCATATCGGAGCATTTTTAGATCCAGTCTGCCACTGTGTCTACAAGACAAGAATAGAAAGGGTTAAATGACGTGCACGTGTCATCGTTCACACTTCAAGTAGAGACTCTGCTCCTCATTACAGGCGGAAAGGGTATGTGAGGTGTCTTCCTTGACAATAAGGCCCGGTGCACACATGCGATTTTTGCTCGCGCGGGTGCCGCAGGGACACCGCAGCGACTCCCGCAGCAATTCAATGCACACATGCGGTGAAATGTCGCCAGTACATATTTGGCAACAGCCCAGAAAGCGTGCCCGTTTTACCTACCAAATCTCAAACCTATTAGGCCCGGTGCACACTTGCGATTTTTACTCGCGCGGCGCCCGCAATTGCGGCATTAGATACATTAGTTACAATGGGGGAACCGCGGCGGCGCCGCAGGTAGGTGTGCACTCCCTCATTGCAACTAATGTATCTCATGCCGCAATTGCGGGCGCCGCGCGAGTAAAAATCGCAAGTGTGCACCGGGCCTGAAATCGCGCAAAGAAACCGCGCGGATGTGTGCATCGCTCAATAGACCACGAAATACTACGTGACCGCATGGGCGAGCGCGGCGCCGCAGGTATGTGTGCGCTCCCCTATTGTAACTAATGTATCTCATGGCGCTATTGCGAGGCCGCGCGAGCAAAAATCGCACGTGTGCACCGGGCCAACCGTCCTCTTCCGCACGCCATTACATCAACAGTCCAAAAGGTTGTCAAACAGGAGCTTGCTGGTGTCTGCCTGAGCCAATGAAAAACAGCC
Organism: Trigoniulus corallinus; assembly: GCA_013389805.1. NCBI lineage: Eukaryota > Metazoa > Arthropoda > Diplopoda > Spirobolida > Trigoniulidae > Trigoniulus > Trigoniulus corallinus. Next base: position 9,071,105 of record JAAFCE010001963.1, on the reverse strand, counting down.
TAAGTCCTTGTCAGGGTGCAATTTCTTTTTGCAATAAAACTACAGTAGGGATGTCAAGTTAAGCCCATGTTAACTGGCACTGTCTACAACTGTCAAAACATGTCACTGCAAGGAACATTAAGAAAATGCCAGGCACCGTCTAGATCACAGTCTGCATAGCCTGTAACTTTACAGAATAGTACACTAGATTACTTCCGATGTTGAATTCTGTGAAAACCAACGGATTTTAAGAGCCAGTGGATCTGCGAAGACGTCCATAAATTATACATTTTGCTCAACTGCAACATGAAACGATATGTAGAGTTATAGGCGATAAGTTTCAAATGCCATCCGTGTATCCATTGCTGGATACGCTGGAATTGACTACGCCATTGATTTCTAACGGTTGTCTTTAATATTGCAGAACAGAACTAAACTACAATGAAACTGTCAGAAATCAACTGACGTTAGTTCCTTACTGCAATCCTGTTTTCTGCATATGTCAGGACTGGCTAAGGATCAAATCCAGACATTCAGGAAAAGAAACGGCGACATGGAGGGGATCAAGCTCCGTGTAGAAAGGATCCTTTCCAAAGTAGTGGTGACACCGTCCATACCCCATGGGACCACAGCTTTACTGATCCGAAGGACGATGCATTTGGGTCTTCGGTGTCATCCGACATGAATAGCCCGCCTTGGGCAGATTTGAACCTGCGAACCAGGCCGTGATAAGGCAGAGTAGAGAAATAGAACCCAAGAAAGCGGAATGTTACAGTTAGAGTAAAGGATAGTGGATACAGAAAATCTTTGCCTATGAGTATCCGTTGGTCCTAAATATTACAACGGGAACTGTTAGATGATTTTATGCCACAACCCCAATTAACGTCAGCATATTTCCTTTTTGAAGAAAATTGCTTTTGCCGACGCCAGGGGGACAACATCTAAAACATAAAAATATTGTCGATCTATAGTAGGAGTAACATCGACAACACCACACTAGACCAGGGCTTTACTTTCCATTACTTCCCATCGGACGTCCCGGTCCCACTGCTACATCCGCGTCACTTGGGATGCAACCTGCAGTGATTGACTCACGAATCAAGCACGTAACTACCGAGTCACCGAACCACTCAGCTCGGCGTTCCTACTCAGGGTCGATTTTCAGACCTCAGGCGGAGGCCCCGCGTTCAAGGAAGCTACAGGATCTACTAATTTACCTGCCTCGGTGGTGACGAAATAGGTAGCGTGCTCAATTTACTGCACCAATTGTTCGAGATTCGATACTAGATCGAGGTGGGTTGGCTTCTTTCGGGCGAGAGAGAAGCCCTGAGTGCGCCTTCCTTCGGATTAGAAGTAAAACCCAGGTCCCGAGTGGTTGTTGTTGTTTGTTGGTGTTTTACGGCCCTTCAACTACAAAGGTTATTAAAGCCCAGTCCACAGCATAGTTCTTATGCAGAGACTGCAAAGACACTACACTAATGCGACGATTTTTGGGTATTAGCAGTACCCAGTTTTCCCAAGCGGCCATCCATGTAAGTACTAGCTGGGATTGCGCTGCTTAACTTCAGTGATCAGACGAGAACTGGTGTGTCCAACGCAATTCGCCGCTCCCGTCCCGTGTGGTGTAAGATGGCCTTTGAACGTAAACGAACGTAGATGAGGCAAAATTTCCAGGTGTAGGAGCTCGCCCCCCTGACGTCGGTTGAGTGCCCCAACGAACAGTAGACCGACAATAATTAAGCATACGGGTTGCAGCTTTGGCCGGCAGCCGGCTGCGGAAAAACATCGTCCAATATATCACCCGTGTGTCCATTCAGAGGGTCAAGATGGGTACCCGGCCCTGCCATAGACGGGAAAAGGATTAGGAGTTGTTTTGAGTTGTTAACTGATAATAGAATTTCTTGTACATATTTTTGGGTCTCACTGGGAACTTTTTCCTGAGGCCCCTCAAAATCTCCAGCCGGTCCCTATTCTACTCTTGAACCTGTAAAAAGATTAAAGGCAGAGAGTACCTTTAGATATATTTTAGATGGTTTTGTTTTGCAACGTAAAAATATTGGAATATGATATGCAAAAGAAAAACAAGATATACACTAAGAAAAGAACGGTTAGAATTACATCCCTTAATGAAATCGGAAATTTTTTTGCTCGTATTTCATCAACCACTTTAAACGCTCAACCCTTTTCGAGATGTTAACAATTTTGCGGTGAACAAGAGCATTTCAACCATAACAGCTTGTGGAAGTCAAGGTGGAAAATTGCAAAAGTACAGTTAGACAAGTGATGGATCAAATTTGAAAAGAGACCTAATGGAAACTCAATTTTGTATCTCATCAACAAACACCCTTAAGGTAGAAACCTAAGCGAATGCCAGTTAATTCTGAATCAATTTCGACAACATCCCACAAGACATCAATGGTCCAGAAAATTTGCCTGAAGGTTCCCAAGTATACGCACATCTAAGATGTTTCTTAATTGCCAGTGGCTAGAAAAGGCAGTTGTTGATTAGATTAGCCTATTTATTGGCCTCAGTGGGCCATTTTCCCAGCTACTAATTTATGTCCAAACAGGACCTTAGACTAATAGAAACTATAGGTAAAGAGTAGCCATCGATTTCACTGTTCGACCGTCAAAAGGGCAGAAGATGAAGTGTTGGAATAGGTGGTAAATATTGACTCCAGCGACTCCACTGTCAATCGTCTTGCACGGGGCTGCAGCAAAAAGCAACTCCTAACCCTTTTGCTGCCTATGTCAGGGTCGGATACCCATCTTGTCCCTCTGAATGGACACAGGGGCGATATATTGGACAGTTTCTCCACAGTCGGTTGCCGACCAAACCGTGCAAATGCCATCGTACACCACACGGGATCTCGGTTTTACTTCCATCCGAAAGAAGGCTCACTCGGGGCCTCCTCTCTCTCGCCCGAAAGAAGTCAACCCACCTCGGTCCAGTATCGAACCAAGAATTACTGACGAAATTACCGGTTGTTGTTGTTTGTTGGAGTTTAAGGTCCCGTCAACTACAAGGTCATTAGAGACCCGTCCACTGTATAGTTCTAATGCATATACTGCACAGACACTACACTAATGCGACGATTATTGGGTATTAGCAGTACCCAGCTTTCCCGAGCGACCACCCATGTCAGTACTAACTCGGCTTGCGTTGCTTAACTTCAGTGATCAGACGAGAACTGGTGCGTCCAACGCAACTCGCCGCTCCCCGCAATTACCGGGCGAGCTGGCCACTACACAACCGATTATGGGGATAATGCGCATCCTCCATATTCCGGATGGGAAGTAAAGCCGTAGTCCCGCATGACAAATACGTTTGTATGAATAAAACTCATCAAAAACCTATCCCTCTGCCACAGGCAGGGACAAACGTCAACAATTGTCAACCTAACGCTGCATAACCTCTGCTTATTTATTGTCGACCCTTGGAGAACGTTTTCGTCACTGACACCAGGTGGAAAGTTTAGAAACCTAGAAATTTTGCCAATCCACACATATACAGTATTGCATTCCCCCTACGCAGATGACGTCATACACACCACACGGAGCCACCGTTTTATTGCCCACCCGACGCGACGGCGCACAGCGTGGCTTCTCTCTAGGCATATCTCTTGCAGTCTCAGTCTAGGAGAGTTCTCGTCTGATCACTGAAGTTAAGCAGCGCAACCCCAGCTAGTATTGACATGGGTGGCCGCTTGGTAAAACTGGGTACTGCTAATACCCAAAAATCAGTACTAGCTGGGGTTGCGTTGTTTAACTTCAGTGATCAAACGAGAACTGGTGTGTCCAACGTAATAAGCTGCTCCCCCAAAATATGTAAGTGGTAGCAATATCGCAATTTATCCAAATTCAATCATCATTTACGTAGTTGGGCCTACTACGGTGGTTGATGTGCTAGTCGGTGGGTGTTTGTCTTACAGAAAACCCTTCTCCCTTATCCCTTCTCTCCATAATCAACATAACGGGATACCACCTATTGATTTTCTGCCATAATCGCGACAAAATAATATACGAATTAAAAAAATAGCCAAAGTTTAGTGGAAACAAAAAATTACCCCACAAATTTATGACCTACAAGATCTTTACGTCTTATAGAAAGACTTGTAATAATAAGCTTCATTGTCAACAAAATTAGTTTCTTTGATGCAGAGTTTGCAATTGTCTAACAGGAAGTTATACTGTAATTCAGACATGAGATATTACAAATCTGAAATTAATATAAAAATCCCTCCTTCAAAAGACAGATAACTTAATTAGAAGTACTCTAAATTGAAGACAAACATCTCTAAAAAAAATCAATGAAAAAGGACAAACTACAAACAAGAACATGCCCAACATCTCTTTCTTTGCTGACAATGAAAAACTGTTAATAAAAGCTGGTTTTCGATTAAATCTTAAGAGGGTATCATGTCTCAACTTCTTAAGGGGATGCTAAACCTCCTTCAATTCCACTTTACTCAGTAGGGACAGCGGAATCGCCACCATACATTTTTCATTGAACTTTTCAATTACAATTTTCATTTTCCGGCTTGAAATTACCTAATCCTATTACAGTTTAATATATTTGTTTCCCCAACTATGGTAAAATTAATTTGCATTAATTTAAAAAGAAAATTAAAAAAAAAAATATGTCTCCATGATTAGCGTGGCTTGACTTTGCGAGTCCATGGTTACGGGATAGATCCTAGTTGGGTATTACTAAGGCACGCACCCACCTCCCAAAAAACAGTGAGCTGGGGCAAAGTTTGGTATATTACTTACAAGGAGCGGCTTAAGGCCACTTCACAATAACAACAGGAATGGGGACATAACGTTCACAATTAATGGGAACGGGAACAGCAAACGGCAACAGACTGGAAAGTTGACCAACTTTTAACTTTTCCATTAAACGTAAGCCGTTTGGCCAATGGCAGCAGACCTCCACCACATGACGTACCTGTGGCCCCTCCCCTCAGCACCAAAGAGCTGCACTTGGCGATGTGGTTACATGTTGTGTTTGTAAAGCATTTTTTTTTTCTTTTTTATTTCTTTTTTTTTTCTCACATGTTTACCGCTTTGCCTTTGCCAGTTTGACAAGGCCCTTCCTATAATTATTATAAATATTTCGTCTCTTATCTTTCCTCTCTTACGAATTATCCCACCTTCTGCACCCCTATCCTGTATGCCCCCAGTGCATATCTACAGAGCTTTATCTACGTTCCATCCATTGCGTTGGTCGTCAGGGGTTATTGTGGAGCTCGCTTCCCCATTCACGTTCCCAGTTACGTTTCTGTTGCCCTTCCCGTTGCTGTTGTGAAGCGGCCTTTATTGCGTTGGACACACCAGTCCTCGTCTGATCGCTGAAGTTAAGCAACGCGATCCCAGCTAGTACTGACTTGGTTGGCTGCTTGAGAAAACTGGGTACCGCTAATACCCAAAAATCATCGCATTAGTGTAGTGTCTGGATTAGAACTATGCAGTGGACGGGGCTCTAATGACCTTGTAGTTGAAGGGCCCTAAAAAACCAATGAACCAAAGGTACAGTATATTACTTCAGGAACGTATCCACCTCGATAAAAACCGATATAAAAATGAATATTGCAAAGCCAATTTGTCATACACCAGTGCTCCGCAACCTTTTCTCACCTACGGCACATCAAAATTCTTCTTAGAATTCCGTGGCACACCAAAAGTTCACACCTGTATCGGCTCAAGGCACACCGGTTGCAGAGCACTGTCATACACTACAGAATTGCAATTTTCTTGCATAGGACCAACGTCAAATACTTAATTTCTATGCATCAAAAGAAATAAAGCTATAACAGTTACCGAACTCTGCCCTAACTCACTGCTTTTATCCAGGTGGATACGTGCCTTAGTAATATACCGAACTTTGCCCTAGCTCACTGTTTTTCGGGAGATGAATATGTGCCTTAGTAATACCTCCTAGTTGTTACAAATGCCTTCGTTCGGAGAGAGAGCGAAGTCCTAATTGCGCCGGCCGTGGCGCTATGTTGTGAGTACGCGCAGTGGAGACCTTAAAGACCTAAAAGTGCAGGACCTCGATCTAATGTCCTAAAAAAACGATGTCTGCGCCAGCCCTGATCACACGGAATGCTATCTGACGAGAGGTGCATTTGGGGTTTCCTTCCAGTGCAAGAAGACGTCACCTGCCCCAGCCAGGACAGAACCTATGGGGGGAGCGAACTGGTGATGTAGAAGATATGAAAACGTCCCAATTTCACGTCTTCCACGTTGTCAATGTGCACCTAGTATTTTCGTTCCACGTCAGATGGCCACCAGTCAGCATCTAGAATCTGTAGCCACTCACTCATAAGTCAAAAAGCCAAACACTCAACCTCTGACAGCAAATTCCGCATAAACTAACGGAAAAAACAGAGGTGGTGACACCATGATGTCTCTAACGACTAGGAATTGAACTCGATCCACTTGCACAACAAGCAGATACTAACCTTGAAAATTCCGCAAGAACTCGACGTTATTAGCTAAAAATTGACGATGAGGTAAAAAAAAAAAATCAATGATGAAAGAAGTAATAAGAAAATCAATTCCTTAATATCTAATTTGAAGCATAAAACCAATTGGAAGTCAGTAGATTTCTACCCCCTTTTCGTTTTCTCCGAATTTCTAGATCAAACCAGTCAATAAAATGTCACCACATAGTAAGGATATATGAAGCGTAGAAACGACAGAAATCGATAGAGGAAAAAGACGACAAAGATCTCAGTCAGACAATAAGATAAGAAAAGAAATGTTTAAAATCACTCCACTTGAAACTTAGCTCGACTGATATTAACCCTTTCTTTTAGTCCTGACCTCAGTGTGGTCTAGACACAATGTACTAGGTTTAAGCCTGCAAAAAAGCCCCTTGGTTGACAGACTATCAACTTCTCTGCTATGAATTAGTTTGACAGTTGTAAAGTGACGTATACACAGTTTGGTAAGAAGCCAATTGAATTTCCCTACTCAGTTCCAACATATCAATTTTACCGTATAAATACAACCAACTGCATGTCAGTCAGATTAAATAACAAGGCTCTACACAGGAGTGTATCAGGCTATAAATACACTAGTGCAAATCTCATTCAAAAATCAGGAGACACTTGACTGTCACCTTTAAGAGGTCCTTCTAGAGTAGGTGTCGTGGTGGAAAATGGAAAACTCACTAAGGAGCTGTGAAGAGAAGAGACCCACAGATTGGTTTGTTCGTGTTTTAAAGCCCTTCAACCACAAAGTCATTAGAACCCTGTCCACAGCGTAGTTCTAATAAAGAGACTGCACAGACAGTACACTAATGCGACGATTTTTGGGTATTAGCAGTACCCAGTTTTCCCAAGCAGACACCCATGTCAGTACTAACTGGGGTTGTGTTGCTTAATCAGTGATCAGACGAGAACTGGTGTGTCCAACGCAATAAGCCGCTCCCAGGCTCACAGGGACCTATAGCAAGCACTCTATGCTCGCTTCATATTCACATTCCACAAAAATGCGCGGCACATGCTTACTGAACTCCGCCCTAAGATCCCATATGGCGTTACGAGCTGGAAAAAGAAAGTAGAAGTGGAAAAATGACTCCAACCACACAATTGTAGCACCTTCCCAGTGGTTCGGTTGGTTAATTAAGATGGGCCTCTCCTGCAGAAAATAATTCACTCCACCGGGAGGGAGGGGAACTCCTACACCTGAAAATTTGGTCAATATAAACGTACTACATGCCCGTGGTGTCACTACGGGGTGCGGGCCGCACCGGGTGACACCACTCGCACCATGAGAAATGGGGTGATACCAAAGCAGAAGAAGCGGCTTTTTTTCGGGAGAGGGGGTGACACCATGGTGTCGCCACTGCTACGTGCAGTGATGAATTGTACACACCATGCGGAGGAATGACTACCTTCCATCCTACGAAAGGATTCAACCTGATGTCTGTCTCAGTCAGGTTGGAACCAGCAACCATAACCTCATTAAAAAGACTCGACAACTTCCATTACCCACTTCTCCCTGAAAATGTCTGAGTTTTCTCCTTCACCCATCTTTTCCCAAATTCTACTCACCCTAAGCCAGTCCTGATGCAGAGACTTTTCAAACTACTCACCAAAAGCCAAAAGAACATAAGAGTAATAGTCACTAAGTCTTACATTCAAGAATGTCATAGCAGTAATCAGGCTTTTTCACAGGTCTACAAGAGGTTTGTCTTGGCCTAGGACAAGTATGTCATAAGACTAATAGGGTCACTTGTCAAAAAAAAAACGGTTTGCCTTGGCTCATTACAGGAGTTTCATGAGATTAACAGGGTCGGCTTTTTTAACCACAAGATGTTTATGACTAGGTGCCACAAATATTTTTTCTCTCACTATCCTAGTCTTGAATTCCTAATGTCAAATTTCACTAAAATCGCAAACGTGATGATGACGATACTACCATTTATTTAGACATCATTTCAAGCGTAACTCGAAAAGGGGTGAACAGAACGGGAAGCCAAGAAATACCTGAAGTAGGTCGGTTAACCACTATATTTCATTTGGCAGCTTAATTCGACCTAGGTCATTTAGTGGAGCTCAACCAGACAGTCACAAAAATGTCTCCTCTCCCCGACCACCTCTAGTAAGTGCAGTAAACTAACTACTAATGTCGACGTTGTGGACTTCCACTGAATATCTGCGGCGGACCACCCGACATAATGCACATCCATGTAAGCACCAAAAAGGGCACTCCACGAACCATTTGATGTACTAACAGTCTGCATATTAAAATTCCTTTAAATACACAGAAAGACAGGGCAAAAATCAACAACAGGAAGAGATTCGCAGGCTTCAAAAACGCCATCGTGTAATCATCTTGCCACAGTTTCAAAAATAAATCATATATGACATTGTAACCGGCGGGCGTACAGTTGAAGAACATAACTGTGCAACGCTCTGATTGCACCCCTGGGCACCATGATTAGTAGTTAATAAATGCAGGAGGTCTTTACAACAACTACGAGCAAATAAGCGTTTCCAAGAAGACCTGTCGTAAAGTAACAATCATAGCACATCATGTTTCAAATTTGGCAGTAAGGGTAGCTAGGGTGTGTTGCAATACAGTACAGAACCCGTGGGTGGCTGGCTCTTGAGCTCATGATGCGCCACTTCAATTCAGACGGAGGGGCGATTCCTTCCGTCAGATGGAGTAAGGGAAAAGGTCATAACCTCTTGAACGATGCCTGACTCCTTTCTGAAATTGATATAAAATGTGCATAATAGCAGAACTGTCATGTGTTAAAACTCGCCCAACCCTGATACTGATGGCCACCTTGCAAAGGTGGGTAACCGACGATGTCAAACAGCAAAAGCAACCTGCATTGAGCGGTGCACCAAAAACGACACTAATATACTGTACTGTACTGATTAATTTAGCTGGCAGGAAGTACACCTTCGGCCTGTACCTTTATCAGAACTAGAATTATTGACCTTGTACACTGAGCTACCGAGTTAGCTGCTCTCAAATAAGACATTAATTTCTGCATCTATTTAATAAAACTCTTACTACGAACCCGTTTCCCATCAATGGAGGAGCCTGGATACCCATACCATTGCCCAATTCAGAGTATCCTATTCGGGAAAGCGTAACCGGCTTTAAATGACAATTTTACTTATTAAGCGGCAATCCACAATTATTTCTTTGCTCTTATCAGCGATGATACTTAGTGACAGCCCAGGCCAAATCATCCCAAGTATTCCCAATATCCCTAACGGACATTAGTTGACAAAACATTGATCACGAAGGTTCTCCGATGGATCTAACTTACTAGCTTTCTATTATTTAAGTCAGTCTAAGTACTGCAGAAAGTAATTTTCTAACGTTGAGGGTCACGGGGGACGAACCCCTACACCTACGAATTTTGCTGATATACACGTATATTTAACTCCATGCGCAAAGGGTTCTTAACAAGCAGTGGTGACATTGTAATCCAACAGAGAGCCACTGCCCTATTTCCCCGGAAGGCCGAGCGGCTTATTGCGTTGGACCCACCAGTTCTCGTCTGATCACTGAAGTTAAGCAACGCAACCCCAGCTAGTACTACCATGGGTGGCCGCTTGGGAAAACTGGGTACTGCTAATACCAAATAATCGTCACATTAGTGTACTGTCTGTGCAGTCTCTGCACTAGAACAATGCAATGGGCGGGGCTCTAATAACCTTGTAGTTGAAGAGCCCTAAAACATCAACAAAACAAAAAACCCCGGAAGGCTAACTTGGGGCTTCTCCTCCTCTCGCCCGAAAGAAGTCGCCTATTTCGAACAGGCACCAATCTGCATTGTTTTGATACTGGGTAGTTAATTAATATGGTTTAGCTAACATTAACTTAATTGCTCATTTCCTGATAAACATTTTCTAACAACCAGTTCCAAATTCAGTGCAAAAAATGATTACTTGTTACTTTGAACCACAAAAAAACAAGATGAATATGGTAATGATCCCATTAAGACTCACGAGTGGCAATGTGTACAATTGTTTCAGAGTCTAATTAGACCTAGTGCACTACTAAATATCTTTTAATTCAGTTAACATTGACAAACAAGAGAGATATCACCCCAACAGAGTCAAATACTATTTCTCTGTAATTTAATAAAGTTGACTTCATTCTTGGCGAAATATCAAATACGCTATTAAGGATATCTAAAAATATTATCTTACCAGCTAAATGATGTGCAACTCTTTCATTGGCTGACCCTGATGAAGCCACTTGAATATTGAGTTGAGAATCTGAGGTACACATACCACCTGCTGACCCTGAACGTGTTATAGTACCGTTATGTTGCTGTCGGATTGAATTGATAGTCGAAATAGATGACCCCGGAGTGCCGAAATGATTAGCAGCTGCACTAAATAGACTAGTAGTGCCTAATGGTGTAGCAGCCAAAACAACAAAATCCTCATTGGAAATAACTGGTGGTGATGATGAACGACGATTATATTTTTCAACTGAATTCTTCACTGTTTTGTTCTCCATAATTTGAAATATTTAAATTAGGTTCCTACATTGCTCTTTCAATGTATCGAGAAGAATGGCAGCACTAATTATCACCTTGATACAACAAATTCAAACACCGGTCAACTGACAGGGTGAGATCGTCTGACAAACTTTTCATCACAATGGACTCAGTAGTTAGAAATACTTGTGTGTCGCAACCTATCATCATCATTTTCAGTAAAACCCCAAATTTCGGTTTCTTCGATCATTCCGATATCTTATTATTCAATGAGAAACAAAAATAATGCTTATGATAACGACCTCTTTCTAGATTACGATCCATTTGTAAAGTTCACTTTTCTTATCAAAGGATTACGTCATTTCATTAAACATCTTTGAACGGCAAGAAATAATGTAGTTGATGTCTTACAACAGTAACAGCAATAAGAATTCTTGAAGGACAATTTCTTCTAACTCTCTGTCTTTCCAAAATCACAGTACAAATAGATGCTACTTTTTTCCGTTTAAATATATCGGTGTGAGAGAAGGAGAGTCGTTTCCTGATGATGAACCTCAGTTTGATATCTACTAAGACGATGTTGTCGACTGAGTGTGTTTTCACATAACGAGTACGTAACTGCCGCTTCTGTTAATAAACTGACACATATCGAAAGCTTACTCCAACCATAAACATTTCACTACACACGAACAAACTATTCAATGTATCGTCAACAATTGGAAATTTGCAGAAGAGGCGCCACTAACTCGGCTACAACTCTCACAAAAATCGATATGGAGGCGTATTGAATGAAAAAACGGTACTTCAAACTTAATTTTAAAAACCTACCACTTGTTTGGATCTAATTACTCTCGAGTTATTCATAAGGTGAATTTCTTTGAAAATAAAGGGGTTATTCTAGGACAAGTTACAAATTAATATACAGCACATTAATGCTAGAACTTGCCAAGATCAATGAATGAGCTTATTAGAAATTCAGTAATATTCACCTTCTGTTACGTTTAGGTCGATTCAGTTTCGCCCGCGTATTCTAAGGTCCGGTTGGACAAACGAGTGCCCAACCCTGCCATTTGCAGGAAACGAGTTAAAAATAATGATGGGGTAGTCGACAGGAATAGCAAATCTAACTAAAAAACAAGCATTCGCTTATTAATGAGGTCCCATCTGTGATGCGTTCAGGGCCGGCGCTATATTTTGCGGGGCCCTGTACAAACTAATTATGCGGGGCCCCGTGAAAACATGAAGCGGGGCCCTTCTATCAATAGGTTCATTTATCCGAGTGCGCGGGGCCCTGTGCCGTCGCCCTGTTCGCACACCCATCACGCCGGCCCTGGATGCGTTTATTGAGTCATTTTAACGTCCAGATATTTCTGCTTCAAGGGTTCGCGTCCGTCCACAGGCCCGACCATCATTTCCAGGATTCCATGAGGATGAAAAGATTAGAAACGTCACCCTACAGACTGCTGCACAAATTCGGAAAAAGAAAATTCGGCCTGGCGAAAAGCTATAGAATAGGCTCCCGGCAATAAAAGACCTCTTATGGGGAATACCGGTTTCTTTCTATAAAAATAATGTAAATTCCTGAAAAGAAATGAATGGTGTTTTAGTATGATTGTTCTGAATTAATTTGTTAATAGCGGCCCAATGGAGAAAACACAGCAGCCCTACGGATCAGTTCTGCCTTCCTGTTGTAGGACAAAAGATTGGAACAACCTTGCCAATTTGCATCAGGGGGTTTAAAAAATGAAAAGTCGGCGGCGCCTACATGCCACAACATACTGAAATTTGTTTGATCAAGCATGTCAACATCTCTTTCCATGCTTTTATATCGCCCCCTTTTGCCATGCACTTCATTTCAACAACACGTGTGAATTGACTCTCCTAGGTTAAAAATACACTCCACAGATGTTTGCAAATATTCAAAACCATTTTAACATTATACACACTGTTTTCATACGTAGAAAGGCGGCCAAGTACCTCTGCTTATAATGCGAATTAAACTCAAAAAGGTGTTTAAGAGTAAACACGACATGACTTCGATAAAAAGATACGTATGTCCTACAGATTGATAATTGTGTTAAAATGTAATAGGGACCTACTGTACTTACCCAACAGTGGCACTAGCACTCGATCATTAAAACACCGTGATTAATTTCGCCATTTATATTGACAAGTTTATATCTTGGAGTGGGACTTTTCATAGGGACCGCCAAAATACTTTTAAAACGTATGGCTTTCATGTTTTTGTTGAAAAATTCTTGGCGACCCACGCCGAAATTTCCACATCTTCCGGGTTGTCAGCGCGCCCTTAGCTCCAAGGATATAATTTACTTTATAAGTTAGTACAGCGTGTAACGCAAAGTACAAGCTCAATTATTGTTGGTCTGCTTTTCGTGAGCATGCACAGTTGCCTCATTTGACCTTGTATCGTTCGTATCGTCATCGTCGACGTTCACCACTAACTCTCTAATAACTGAAGTTACACCCAAGCAGGTCAATGCATGGGTAAACAACATGAGGGTATCTACCAACTGGGAGAGGAGGGTAAACAGGATAACAAAGAAGCTAGGCATAACTGCACCCCGGAGAGGGCGAGTAGGGGGCAACAACATTCCAAAGACCAGTACGGGACAAAGGTAAGGAATGGGGGGATAGGGCATTGGCGACAGAGTATGGAGGGAAGGGTGGCAAATAAAACGCAGAGGGTGTATGGGAACAAGCCTATGACAATACGTAGGAGAGCTCGCTTCTGTTTCGAGCAAGAGCTGGGTCACTGGAGACGAAACAGAGAATGGCAAAGATCAGAGGTGGAGAGGAGGGCTGTGGATTATGTGGGGATCAAGTGGAGAATGTCAGGCATATGATACTGACATGTCCAGCGCTGGATAACTGCAGGAGGGGTTGGGGAACCCCCACATTGGAAGACGTTCTGGGGGTGGTGGGATTTAGGGTGGAGCGGCTGGAATGGGTGCGAAAGGCAAAGGTGTTGCTAGGGTGCTGGTGGAGATCTAGGCATGTGGGTCTAGCATGAAAAATTCACTAACAAGGTATCCGTCACAAAGGATTACATATCCATATTCCAAGCATTGTTAAATGATCGAAATGCCAAATGATCAAGTCAAACTGCACGCCACAAGTCCGATTTAGATTTTGAAACGAAAATCTGGAAGATAAATTATTAATTATTATGATACCTACTTCGCCTACTGTATAAAAACGGCATCCATGGTGAACCAACCACCCACTGATGAAATCTTAAGAAATGAAGCCATATTAAAACCTATTGGCGTTATTTAATGGGCAATTTCTTCCCTTTCCTCTGTCGAATATAGTATTACAATTTTCTTTTCTTAGATTTGATATTAATTATTCAGTGAAATAGGTTAATATCGCATTTTACACCAAAACGGAACATCCAAACATTATGCTTAGAATAGAACGGGAATAGAATATCATTTGACTACACATCTGTTACCTACACGCCACCGTAAAAAACGACTCTTGCAAATGGACGGCTAGTGTATTGTCAAGAAAGACTAGTAGAAGTACTCTTCAATATAATTATGCTAATGTATATTTTATGTGTAAAGAAAACAAAATAAGTGTTAATTATGTCTAAAATCATTTTGAATCCTCCGCGTGCAAAAAAGTGGCAACATTCAACGAGACAATCACCATTTCCAATTCCTATTGGATCACTTGTGGGGAGGCAGCCGTCAGCAACTGATTGGCAGGTGTACGAAGGTCGTCTCCTTGGTAACAGAGTGGTTGTGATTGACCCGAATCACATGGACAGTTTGTACCACATGGTGAGGATAAACACAAATTTTCGTTGTGTATTACTTAACAAATTAAGTGATTTACTTCGTCTCCTTATTTAATAATATGCTGCAGCATCACTTTATGCCTGAATCGTTCTCCTGCTGTCAAAATTCTAATTACAATGATGACCCAAATACTGTAAATGCATAGGAAGTTTTACTTAATTGCAAGACTATAGATAGGGCAACTATTGAATTATTAGTCATGAATGTTCACGAATTAAAATTCATCTTTTGTAATCTGCATTATTCCCCGGAAAGAATGGATGACGATACTTTGAATGCCAGCCCTAATCGAAGAAGAAATCATAAGTTCATTAATTGCTATAACCTGCTTGTATTTCATGAAGATTTTCAGTTTTTGTCCTCTCTTGTCCCCATGTGTGTGCCGTGATGGGCTGATCGAAAGTATATGTCCATTGCATTTCACCATTACTCTAAAAGGGTTTATTCTTAACATTGCTGTTGTTAACTTTGTGCCCTTCTAGCCCAATGTTTCCATGTAACGATACGCACATTATTATTTTTCATACTTGAAACTCATGAATACCCAACCATGCATATCGAAATTAGCCTGATAAATGAGATGAAAAATTCGGGGCCTGTTTGTTCTGAAGGTAACTTACGAGCGACAGGAGGTGAGCAGTGGTACACGCCCTCACACGGAAGCACCTCTTTACTTCCTATCCGACGATAGGCACACTTAATAGTTTCCCTCCTTATCAGAAAATGCCACCTGTCTCGACTAGAATCGAACTTTCATTCCAGCAGGTTCGCCAAGCAAGCACCAGTTCTCGTCTGATCACTGAAGTTAAGCAACGCAAGCCCAGCTAGTACTGACATGGGTGATCGCTCGGGAAAACTGGGTACTGTTAATACCCAATAATCGTCGCATTAGTGTAGTGTCTGTGCAGTCTAAGCATTAGAACTATGCAGTGGACGGGTCTCTAATGACCTTGTAGTTGACGGGACCTTAAACTCAAACAAGCCAAGCAAGCAACCGTTGAGGCGGCCAACTGAAAATTTTGTTAAAAATGTCACGTCCTATACCAAAAGCTTTAGTAAACCATTGATTGTGAGAAGAAAAGAAACGATATTTGGATTCATTACGGATAATGAGGGACAATCATTCACTTTAGTGCAGAAGTGCACTCAGTAAAGAGAGATCCTTATCAGAAATCCATGGGCGTTGTTAACGTGATGAAATACAGGATAATAAAAATGATCCAATTATAAAATTTCATCCAGACTTCATGGACATACGATGAACCTTATAATCCAAACCTTATAAGCCATTAATGAGATATACAGTATGTGCAATTATAAGAGTGATTCTTACCTTGTATTTGAGAATAGTAGTGACCACGTGTCCTCGAGTATCGAACCATTGAGTTTCTATACGGTATTTGTCGCATGCGTTTTTATCTGCCCACTTTCTTATTAGCTAACATAGCTGACTGATAAATGAAAGAAAACGATTGCTTACATCAATGTACAACACCAATGTATTGATGTTACACCGCTTGTTAAATTAGTAAAGCGTAAGTCAGGCAGTGGTGCGCACATGTAGTTTTTGAACTGAACACAAAGATGCGTGGTTTACATGGTTGCTACATAATATTGACATGGTAGCTCAATGATATTGATTTCATTTTCATGTCGAATTTTATATGTTTTTATAAGATCTTTTAAAATTTGGTTCTAGAGTATCTTTCTTCCCACGCTCCCCTCCACGGGGACCTGAAGAGTTTGTTATTTCAGTAAAAAAAAGTAATGGGGAAGTAACGTCATACTTTCAAAATGTTATACACAGGGATACTTTGGAAAAAGAAGTCGGTCAACAGTCGATTGGACACCGAAGGAGCCATCAAGTGATACATCCGAAGTCATGGACAAGAGCTCGTAAGTCCCTCGTCCTCCTCTTGGGCAGTTTGATAATTCACTCATCGCGATGGTAATAAAATGATTTCATAATCTTATTCCAAGTAAACCAGATACTAGCGCAACTAATTTAACAAACTGCGATGCTGCTGCTCCAATTGAGGTATTATCAGTAGGCCTACCTTTTACCAAATTAAAATCAATCCATTTCTCTCTGTCACCCTCTGCTGACAAATATACTGTACTTTTCTATTTCCAGGATATGATGATAACTGACGACGACAAAAGTGTTGTACGTCAAGCAATAAACGAAATCGAACCATTTACAAAAGCTGACGTGTTGCATCTAACTTTAGTCGAAGCTTTCTTTTTGTCTTTTGGACTGGGTTGTTTACTAGTTTCGGATAATACCCAAGTAAATTTCATTAAACCGTAACGAATCTCGTTAAGTCCTAGTTACTTAATTAGATACTGTTGTTTTTTTTTTTGCCAGAAGCAGATGAATTTGGAGGAGATGTGGACTACTTTCTGTCAGTTAGACTCATTTTTTAAATACAAGTATATTACTTATCATCATTTTAGAAGTAAAGGTTGGGTTGTGAGGCCTGGAGTCAAATTTGGAACCCACTTTAGTAAGGCACATTTTGTTTTTTGTCGATTTATGCACCCCATAATTCAACTAACTGGAATAAATTCCTTATTTCATTCAGTTTTATATAAAGATGGCCCACCTTTTTATCATGCTTCATATTCTGTCATAACTAAGGTTGTGGATGAAACGTTAAGTAACGTCGTATCTCAAGATAATGTCAATACTGACCACGGATGGTCAGATCTAACAGGAATTAATCGAATTACAGAACACGTGGCTAAAGTAAGTAATGTATGAGTTTCTTACCGGTTAAGTGTTCATTATTGGAAATCAAAAAACAAAGTATTTAATTATCTTTTTTGTTCAATTATAGGATTTATTATTTTGTTATGTCATTCAACCTTCTAATTTGAGTGTGGATGACATGAAACATCCTTCCTGCATAGCCAGGTTTCAAGTTCAGGTATATTTTTAAATCTAAAAATGCTTTTCATTAGTTATTACTATCATTTACTAAGTTTGTTTTGGGCTTAAGAACCTAACTATGAGACCCCTAAATCTTTAACTGACGTAAAGTCAATTTGAAATCATATCACAGGAATTGGCAAGTTACGGCTCGCTAGGTCTATTTGTGCGGCCCATATGAATATAAATATATAATCCTTTGTGACGGAAACCTTGCTAGGGAGACTTTTCATGCCAGACCCATTTGCCTAGATCTCCACCAGCACCCTAGCAACACCTTCGCCTTCCGCACCCATTCCAGCCGCTCCACCCCAGACCCTGCAGTGATCCAGCGCTGGACAAGCCAGTATCACATGCCTAACATCCTCCACTTCGTCCCCACATAATCCACAGCCCTCCTCTCCACCTGTGATCTTTGCCATCCTCTGTTTCGTCTCCAGTGACCCAGCTCTTGCTCGAAACAGAAGTGAGCTCTCCCACGTGTTGTCCTAAATTACCTCCCTCTCTATGTTAGGCTTGTTCCCATATACCCTCAACGATTTCTTTGCCGTCCTTCCCTCCATCCCCTGTCGCCACTGCCCCAACCCCCACTCCTTAACTTTGTCCTGCACAAGTCTTTGAAGTGTTATTGCCCCCTCCATGCCCTCCCTGGGGTGCAGTGTTGCACATTCTCATAATTTCGTATGAAATACAAAAATATGATCAGTTAAACGCAGAGTTCACTGAATTGGTGATAAACTAGGTCCTAACTATTTGTATGAAAAAAATATTCGGTAATATGGCTTTTTACGGGCTTTACGGATGTTTATGCTGTCCGTTAGCGAAAACATTGGCCCATCTCTGTTGAAGACCATCAAAGTTTGGGTCCTGTTGTGCGCCTTGGTGACTTAGTGAATTGTTTCTTTTAGGAAATATTACTAAGAAGATGGGTGCCATCAGAGGAGCGAGAGAACGATGACAATACTTAAAATATTAACTTTGTATGTCAAGTTCATTTTTTTTTGACAAGGAAAGAGTTTTGAAACCAGAGATGTAATGACAACTCTCCATCAAATGACACAATAAAAACGATTCGCTACTTTCATTCTTAACAATAGGATAGACATTTTACTTTAGTTACAACAGCTGCTGCGTAATTCTCTATTAAGTCTACATTAACTAATACTAGATATGCACAAATAATTTAAAACAAATTTTAACAATGATTATTATCATATTTTGCGTGCTAATTTTCTGTGTTTTTCAACAACATCGAATCAATAACATCCATTGTATCATACTTTTAAGTTCAAATAATGTAATATCTACTTTTTTCTTCCCCCTCCGCTGAAATTCACATATCTATTTCTTGTAACAGTTCTAATAACTACCAGAAAGACAATGTTCACTAAAGAAACACAACAAAAAAGGTGTTCCGGCCAATAAAACCACGGAAGCAACCTAAACATGACCCCTTTTCGTAAGTTCACCACTGTAAAGTACAATCTCGTTAATATGTAATCAAACGATTAAAGCAAATTACCAAATTGTCACATTACTGAAAAAAGGTTCAACAGGTTTGTATAACAGGTTCGCCATGAGATGCTTTTAATTGATCTCTTCATGAAGTGCACGTTCTTAACCTCTTGATTCCCCGAGTATGCTAAGGACCTCCTGAGGCCCTGTAGATCTCTGAATAATTCAATACAGAATTTGCGAACCGCGGATCATGCCATAGGCGCAACAAGCTTGCACTTGGGGCTCCGAAAGTTAGCTGTTACATATCTGTGACTGCATAAGGCTAAAAGAGAGATTTTTAAAGAAATGATCGATCGATCGTATTTTGTTATTAAATATAGACTGTTTAGTATTTTTTTAAAAAAAATGGGGTCTCAAGACTAGGTTGCACTTGAGGCCCTCCAAATGCTTGATCTGCAAACTGATTTAGCATTTCCTTGACATAAAACTAAAATTTTCTGACTAAAACTTAGCAATTATTTGTGTTAAAAATAAATAAAACTGCAAAGATCCAAATCTTTCTTAGATGTCATTATTACTGTACATTTCAACAAAAGGAGAATAATAGTGCATTATATTTTTACTAACCAGCCATTTCTGCTAATTTTTCAATGTGACAAATTCGCGGAATCGGAAAACAGATTATCGAGAATGCACTTTACATATTTTGATAACTAACTATTAATTTACCTTAAGCTAATCACAACCGAAATGCACCGAAGTACCTCCACAAAAGGCAATTCAGAACAACTTTTCCCCACTTCAAATCAACTGTGGTCAAGTTGTTAAACTGACCACTTTATCAACCTATACAGATATCATGATACTAATGCACTTATTGCTATATTATGTATACAGTATATAATACGTTTTAAGTTAACAATTATAATCTTTGAAACCAAAAAAAATTATGTGGGAAGAATTAACATTAAAAGAGATAAATTAGCACAAAATAATAATACTGCTTTTTTAAAAAAAATAAACGTTGATAAACCGCCAATTTTTAAAATCCCCGATTGATGTTAATTTAGAGATTCAGGAGAAAAAAAAAAGATATATTGAACAGTTAAGAGTAGTATTAGACAGCAAATTTTTGTTATTGGAAAGTATGTACTTTTATAATAAATATAATATAACACTCCCTGATGTGGGATGCGCAAAGTAGTGCTCCCCTCCATGACTCCAATCATACCTGGGGCGAATTTACTGGACACACCATTGAGTCTACGCTCAGTAACAGCCTCTAGCGCAGAAAAAAGCATCATAACAGATCCAGGACTCGGCCAAAATCATCCAACTAAATTGTTGCTCAGGCAATCAGCAATTCGGGATCCCCCTTTGCATGCACCGATGCTACATAAAAATGTAAACATTTTAAGGGCCAAGGAAAGAGCTTGGGACCACCTAAAATCCTCTGTCAGAATGGCACAAGTTTGAAAGTTAAATGTAATATTCATGCATTTAGAATTTTTGAAAGGCCCTCAACAGTAAATTCGCCCCTCCTTCGATTCTTACGCGCACCTGAGAACAGGAAAAAGTGCATATCAGAAGCGTGCAACCCTTCTTTATCATCTAACAACTTGATTGTTTTTTTAAAAAGTCCACTAGGTTCTAAATGAGCCGCAGATCTTCCATAACTTCAGCTTTTGTTGTCAGAAATTAGGTTAAGATACGAAAATGAATGGTGAGCACTCTTTCACGAATGGATAGATGTAAAGAGTATTTAGTGCTGATGAAGGGTTGCAGACATCTGAATTCAGTCAGAAATGTCGACGAAAACGACGACAAAGTGCCAAAGAAAGCAAAAACAAGAGAGATCAACAAGGCATGATATAAATTACACATTCACACATAACGCTCAATCACCATCAACATATTAATAACACCTAAATAGGTTCAGACGATTGTGACCATCCCGTGCTATTTTCAAAATTTACCTAAAGTAATTTTTTCCTGGCAAAATAATTCACCCTTGAAAGGGGAGAGGGGGACAAGTGATGATAAAGAATTGCCAAGGAGAGGGTCCAATGTTGTCAGCCTATTCTGTCTACTCTCTAATAAGTAGTCTCTAAGTCTCAATCTTAAATCAATTAGAAATAAAATGTAAATCACTGGAATGTATTCAACTAATCACAATCTGATTATCAAGCACAATAATGGTAGATACAGTGGCTGAATTCTTACAAACATATTTACAATTAATACAAATTAACTTCTCCCTTTCTATGACTAGCTAACTATAATCTATGATAGGAGATCTGGTCCTTTTTAAACATCCAGGATACACCTATTGTCCACTATGATACTAGTCAGGAAATCTAAAGATATTCAAGAGTCTGACACAA
This sequence comes from Trigoniulus corallinus, assembly GCA_013389805.1. Lineage (NCBI taxonomy): Eukaryota > Metazoa > Arthropoda > Diplopoda > Spirobolida > Trigoniulidae > Trigoniulus > Trigoniulus corallinus. Next base: position 9,049,541 of record JAAFCE010001963.1, on the reverse strand, counting down.
CTCTAACTCAAGAAGACTACTGATTAAGAAAGTCTTCAGAGCTAACAGCACAGAAAATGAGAACACCAGCCTAAACACACAGTCGAGTTTGTATATCAAGGATATTTTTCCAGCGAAGGAACTCAAAATACAAAAGAAGATGGCCCAAAACGAAACTGTACATGGATTTCTAATTACATTTCGGTCTATTTATATTTTTATGCTAACATTATTGTCTCATTGTTGCTTCAATTTCATCACTGATACCATCACTGGTATCATAGATATGTATACAACCCTACGAATCACGGCCCTCAAATCACCTTTTTTCCCCCCCACAATCAAAGTGGTTGTACTTACTCTCCTTCAGAAAAAAAATTCTTCTGTATTGTTTACCATGAATTGCAAAAGAAGAAAACGTTATATCAGAAGCAACAGATTGCATCAAAAGAGAGAAACAAGTCCAGCCAGCCGCAGTCTGAAATGTATCAAAATATATCTGGAATTCTATCAAATTGTCTGTCCCAATAGCCACCGCCGTATAACCATTCTTCTTCTTTTGAATATGGATTATTAGTAAACTTAAACCATCTGTAAATTGAATAATAATTTATTTTTAAACATCAACTCACTGCAATAAAAAAAACACCGGAAATGCATGCAAAAAAAAATACCGTGGTTGCCAATTATCTTTATCCTTTTTACGAAATTTACGGGCTTCTCTTTGCTTTTCTTCCAATCTATTCTTTTCTGCCGCCGCACCATCTAAGTGAAGAAATTTTAAAAGTGTAATCTCTCCTTGTCACATAATCTGAGGCACACTTTCACAAGTCCACTTCCTCACATCCTCCTTTATTGAAGTGCAGAAAACCTTTCTCGTGTAGGACTTGGGGGATGTTTATCAATCCGTTATTACGCTTCCAACTAAGTGATTGGAATATTACACCCTACACTTACAAATTATGTCCTCTTGACCATTTCCCTTACAGGTAGACAGTGGCGTCGCTAGGGCTGGTGTCACCCCCTCTCCCAAAAAATGCCGCTTCTTCTGCTTTGGTGTCACCCCCTTTTCTCATGGTGCGAGTGGTGTCACCAGATGTGGCCCGCACCTCCTTAGTGACGCCACTGCAGGGAGAAAGGGCTATTTTAAAAGGAAGGGGCAATGTGTACACTCCATTCCCTCTTGCCCAGGAATGAATCCATAACCACAACATTAAAAGATACCAGCGCTCGGGAGGTGAAGCATATTGCGTCCAATTTCGAATCCGTTCCGGTGGCTTTCCAACCACTGGTACAAGTCAGCATGCTTTTAAACAGAAAATTAGGCTCAGGAGAGCTGCAGTAGAGCTCCAGAAGAGCATAGGAGCAGTGGCGTACCGAGGGTATTCTGCGCCCGGGGACAAAGACCGAAATCTGCGCCCTCTGGCACCCGCTAAGCGCATTTTTGCTGTACATTTTTGCGCCCCCTGCCTTCTGCGCCCGGGGACATCTGTCCCCCCTTCGCCCCCCCCCCTTAGTTACGCCTCTGCATAGGAGGATGGAGAAGAGGGAACTTAAATAGTTTCAATAATTCTCAACCAAAGGCCGATTACTTTTATCAGAGCTCCTAGCTATGCCGACTAAGTTCTGTACACTGATTACAAACAAACAAACTGACAGCAAAAATTATTAGCATTAATTAAACTGCTCTTACCAATATCACCTTCTTCCAATTTTCTAATGTCTGGGCGTAATCTCGAATCAGTTGATGGCAGTTTAGCTCTCAACTCATCATTAAGTTCATTTAAAGACATGGCAAATAGAGTATACTGATAGTACTGTAAAACGTAAAAATAATAATTTACAGCTGAGCTAAACAACAAGCAGCATCCTCAAATCAAAAACGGTTTTCAAACGAATTCCGGTAAACGTGTTTACCTGATAAGAATCTTCTGGTCGTGGTGTTGGCTCCCACAACAACGTCGAATTCGGAATATCAATAGAAAATGTGGAAGTGTTTTTAGGAGGATCGTCTGAATCCATATTTTCCAATCCATTGGTCGCCTCCTGAATTAATCAAAAACCTCTGTAAAATATTTCGAAATAAAAAGAAACTGGCAACTTCAAATGCTATCATTGCCAGAGGTGATATTCAACCGATACAAATAAGTAACAATCAGCATATTTTGCGCTAGACACAACAGACTAACGTCCTTCAAGGTGCCAATAACGAGGAAGAGGAGAATTAAAACAGGAATGGTGGAACTTTCATGTCTCTACAGCTGGAAATTGAACCAATTTCTTGCTGGACACAATCTAAAGGCCGCCGTACACGATCAGTTTGGTTGTGTCAGTTCGGTGTGTTCACATCGATGTCTTAAGATTGGTATGAAGGCATGCATTGCCCACACACAATCAGTCTGGTGTGAACACACCGTGGACTAATGTGACACACCAAACATTGTGTATGGGCTCTTAATGTACATAACAACCAAACAGACGACGGTCTATCCATGGTGGAGCGTGCGCAGAACGTCTGGTATGAAGAACTCATGTGAGCAACCCTACACACGCTCACCTGACGTCAGTCCGATGTGTCACACCGATGGGATAGAATCTTCTTCACACCGGCGGTTGACATTTTTGGTGTGAGCTCACACTGTTTTTACACAAACGCGTCAATTTGGTGTGTCATATCGATGTGAACACACCGAACTGACACACCAAACTGATCGTGTATGGCGGCCTTAAGGACTTCACGACTGAGAGTGCGGGTTGCTACAAATTTCGAATATCACCTCTATTTATTCCTATATCATTTAGCTCACTAGACTGTCATCTGATGAATTTCCACTCCCACCAAAAGGAAGCACTGCACTCAAGCTATTAAATTTCGACAAATTTTTCTTGGGAGTGTGCGCAGGACTAGAAGTCGGTGTGTTTCGTGGACTTTTGTCAACAGTTCCTTGTTTTCTAAATCTCTCCGAATTCTCTTTCATGTAATCCTCATAAGATGGGATGTCTACACTTTTTAAAAGATCCGTCCATTTTCCATACAGATAACGCATCTTGTTTTTCCTTTGAAAATCAAATAAATAATTTGATTAAAAATAAAACCAGGCCACACTCCTACCACCAAAAACTAATCAAACACTGACTGCTTATCAAGAATGAAGCCATCAAATCTATGGAGATCCTTGCTGAACCATCCAGCCGGTTTAAAGTTGAGAATGCATTTGTTTCCTGTTTTATGATTTACCATTTCCATGACCCCATACTAAAAAATCATAAATATTTGAACTCGAAACAAATTCATAATTAGGCGCGTCTTAATATCTTATCCGAGAGAGAATTTTTACTTGTTCAATCCATAATTTTCCAACAATGATGTTATGCACGCAACAGTTGATATTAGTCCAAGTGTAAGCTTCATCATACCTAAAAATACCACATTTTGAAATCTAATAAATCACTGGAGGTTGTAATCTTCAGTGAATATCAACAAACGCGAAAATTCAAGTAAATCTTATGAATGTCTTACTTGGTTAATTCCAGCGTTACTGTCCCTTTAGGTTGAATTTCAATAGATTTGCCCCAAAATTTAATTTTTGGGCTTACTGATCCATAAAATTTAAAATGGGGAGCTTCAGCATGAAATGCACTGATGGGTGGATGATGGCTAACTTGTTCTGATATTAGTCGGAAATCGTCCCTAAACAATTATTCGATACTATTAAAATAACCTCACAAAACTTCTAAGTAAAAACTTTAAGTACTTCAGAATACTGCACCTTTCTAGTTCGAATGTTTCTCCTAAAAGTGGATTGAAAGGCTTTCCGAGTCTCTCCCAATTGGATGCCAGTGAAGATACAGCAAACGCTGTTACATACTGCAAAATAAAACACACTAATGAATATAATTGCATTACTCCATATTTACCAACTCTTAAATGAAAATGACGGTTATTAACAAAACTGTGGTTTACAGTATGCTGCGCGGCTCAGAGTGTTGGGCCGTGAGGAAGGACCATGAAAGGAGAATGCAAGTGGCCGAGATGCGAATGCTGCGCTTCATGAGTGGGGTGTCGCGAACTGACAAAATCCGAAATGATTATGTTAGAGGTAGCCTGGGAGTGGGAGACATCGCGGAAAAGATGGGAGAACATAGGTTGATGTGGTATGGGCATGTGATGAGAGGGGGGAGAAGGAACTCATTAGGTCTATCATGGGACTGCAGGTGATTGGGGAGGGGAAGACCAAAGTGGACGTGGGAACAGATGGTACAAAAGGACATGGTAGTGGGAGAGGTGGATGGGGGCATGGATGGCACCCGCAGACCCGACCCAGCCACAGGCTGGAGAAGGGTGAGATGATGATGGTGATGATGAAATCAATTACTGTATAGTAGAGTTCGGCTATAGCAAACCCGTTAATAACTAACTCTTGGTTATAACGTACTGTATTTCAACAATGAAAGTTTCCCAATGAAATCTTTCAGCCGTTATAACGAACCGTTTTTAGTACATTTTCCTGGTTCGTTACAACCAGACTTCACTGTACTTACAAGTTAATTACTACCAATTTCAATTCTGCACCAAAAAACGATCTTCCAAATACTGTATATTACAACACTTCAAAGTATTTTTTGAAGGTCAAGCAATCGCCATTACAAAATCGTCAAGAAACTCAAGCCCTAACCATCGAGAATGATGCTTTTAAAATATCCAAGGCCCATCTGCTAGTTTGTGGACAACTGAGCTGCATGACTTGATACTTTGTCAAACAAGGGTTAACACCCAACAATTATGTCTTCAAATAAAATTTAATTATTTCATTCTCAATAGAGTCAGACACATGATGCCGACTTATTCAGTCTTCTACACTTACAGAGTGTTAACAGACAAGAAAGCTTCAAGATGTGTTAATATAATCATACCTCCATACGCGTGATTGGGTCATCACATTCGTTGGCCTTGTGCAGCAAATAAGAATATTCCATGTATTCGGAAAACCTCTGCAAGAAACTCAAAGGTTCATTGAAGATAATAGGCATCGTAATTTTTGAAAGTTCCTAATTTTTGCGAAAGAAAGAAAAAAAGTTTTAATCAGCATCATACAGACAAACCATATCGCACACATCCAATACTCAGTACTGTAAAACTTTGGCCAACATCACTTCCCAATTTTTTTTCTTGCATTTGAAATCAAGCTTTCTAATGTCGCAATTTGCAATTCTAGCAACATGCCACAAAAGAAATTGGAAAGAGGTGCTACTAGAGTCCCCGATAGGAGGGAATATACTCACTTTGCCAATGCAGTGTTTAAGAATGCTCCAAATGCTGAAGTCATTTCTTGAAAACATTGGCACAGGAAGGCTGGTCCTGTCAAAGTAAATGCAACACTTTAAAAATTTGTAATTAAAGAAACTAAATTAAATTACTCGTCAAACATACAGTAAGTACGTCTCATTACGAACTGCCAATGTTCTTGGTATGTAATGTGATGATTAGTACGCTTAATTCCCTCAAGGACCCTCCACTCCCTCCGTGGGATAAGGGGTAAAATGGTGAAATGCCTCTAGATATGAAGGGCTCAAGCCACTGGCGACGGAACACTACTATAGATAAGGAAGTAGAGGAAATGAGTCCTCCAATCTGGGGGACATGAAGGAGTTCTGGGGCTAGTCGTTCCCGCTATCATCACCATTCATCATCATCATCTTTTCACCCTTCTCCCGCCTGAGGCAGAGTCGGGTCTGCGGGTTCTAATCCTCCACTCCCGCCTATTCTCCACCAAGTCGTCCTCCACCCCAAACGCCTCCATGTCCCTTTCAACCATCTGCTCCCACGTCCGTTTTGGTCTTCCTCTACCTCTGGGTGCCCCCAATTACCTGCTGTCCCAAAATGGACCTAATAAGCTCCTCCTCTCCCCTCCTCATCACATGCCCATACCACCTCAACCGGTTTACTCTCATCTTCTCCACAATGCTACCTCTAACGTAATCGTTTCTAATTCTGTTAGATCGTGACACCCCACTCATGTAGCGCAGAATTCGCATCTCGGCCACTTGCATTTGCCATTCATGGTTCTTCCTAACTACCCAACACTCTGAGCCATACAGCATAGCGGGCCTAACGACCTATCATCACCATTCCTAACCCATTTACCGTCTGTGACAGGGATGTTAGCCCAGGTTTGAACCCGAACACCGTATAAACTTATAAATCATTCCTTCAAAGAGCACAGTTGTACCACTGTAACCAAGAAATGTTTCGTTATCATACCCACCACAATATCAATTCAATAAACTACTGTATAAGAATGGTGCCAAAAGGTCAAAAGGCGGAGGAGGGGGCCTCTTTTGCCTTGATTTTTCCAAGGATTAACCTCTGAAATATTAAACGATTAACCTTTTGGTCTGAAGTTCTTAACAAGCATTCGATTTTTCTGAAATACTGTAATGCATGATACGTTATGCACTATACTGAAAAAGCGACAGCCGAGAAGGGGGTGCAAAAGAAGAACGACCACCTACCCTTACCCTGATATAAGAGGGTACATGGTAATAGAAATGAAAATCAATAAACTTCATCTGTTTTTCCCATTCCTCAAGGTGGCTGCTAAATAATATATGTTACGAAATTGGATCTCATGCTTCTACTGAACCTCTATAACCGCATTCGATCGCTCATCTTCAGTGCAGGCCGAGGTCAGGGCACTATCTCAGATCGCGTGTTTGGCTTGTAATCTCATTAGATACAGTATCAAACTGAAACGTGACAATTACAACCACAGTCTGGCTCTTCTATATTAAAAAAGTATCATGTTTCCTAACCCCTACTCATTTGCCCCTAAGAAGAAAGAGTTCATAAGATTTTAAAGGAAATCCTGAAGAGGTAACTCATCCTCAACATATTAGCAGCCAAGTTGCGTTGGGCGCACCAGTTCTCGGGAGATCACTGAAGTTAAGCAAAGCAAGCCCACGTTAGTACCAACACGGGTGGTTGGTAAAGAACGTTGAGTGCTGCAAATTTCCCCTCTCCTACATCCTCTACACCCACCTCCTCATCTCCCGCGAGCAGCCTCCTAAGGGTTCGGCCTGTTATGGTTGCTTGGCTTAAACCTCAATCCGTTAGTATAACAATAACAATGCATGAGAGTTGAGCCCGGAAATTTGACACAGCAGGGAAAGACCAGTGAAATTAGAAAGACAAAAACGGAAGGATGGAATGACAAAGAAGGAGCCAAGAGGAAACTAGGAATTCATCGCTTCACCTACAATGACAATACAGAGTACAGCTCTGTCTTATCAAATTATTGATTATTTTTTGGACACATATAGAAAGGAGCTTGTACACATTAAAATACCTATGTATGGTTTGGCCTTGGTATTTACCAATCGATAGGTACACATTTCACCTCCTTTTGTATATCACTAGCTGCGAAGAGAAACAAAAAAATGGACATTGCGGAGAGCATTTGCACTCTTCACTACAATATCGAATGGCCATTAAATAATTAAATTTTCAATATATTGAATGCGTTACTCGCCTCCACTCAGGTGGTTTCTAAGCCAGGTGCAATCCCACTAAGTTAACTTCTCTCATCGCGTTTCTCCACAATGGAAAAAGACCTTTCCCTTTTTTGGTCAGATAAACCAATTGTACATTCATGTCCAAAATTAAGAGAATAAGCATATTTATTGAAATTTCTAAAAACAAAAACACAATTTAGCAAACTTTGGTATGGAGACAGTGTAATATACAGCGGCAATTTATGCCCCACAAAAGAGAAAATACCATTCCAAAATCATGAGTAATTCACATGAGAGCAGGAATGTTCAAAACTGATATTGCAAGATAGTGCCGAAAATGAGGTTAATAGGGGTATAGTCACCTCTAGCAGACACAGTTGCACAACGAGTCAGTTGATGAGTTTCTGAGACAGCTGCACCCACTCCTGCACCACGGTCGTTCTTAGCTCCTGGATGGTTCTGAGAGGTGGTTGGCTAATTGCAATTCCCCTCCCAAGTGCATTCCAGACATTTACAATAGGATTCAGGTCTGGAGATCTCGCTGGCCAATCAATCCGCTGAATATCCTCACAGTGAAGATATTCATTCATCCACCACTTGGGCCCTATGTGGATGAGAATTGTCATAGGGACCGAGAGCCATCTGCACCCCTGAAAAGTTGCACATAAGACTAAGACCTGCTCTCTATACATCTGAGCAGTCAAGGAGCCTTTGTTGAACCGGTGGGGCCACTCAACACGATGCCTACTCATACATGAAACCTCCACCGCCATAATGGTCCCTTTCCCTGTCATTAAAAGGATGATAGTGGGTCCTAGGTTCTGAATTGTGATTCGTCAATGAAGAGCACGTGAACCTACTGAAGTTGGGTCAAAAGCTGATGTTCTCTGCACCATGTTAGACGTGCTCTTTTGTGTGAGGGAGGGAGTGGAATGCAAACAGTAGGTGAGAGAGCTGTGGTGGCTGTGGCAGTCCTCTGGACCAGTGTATTTATCACAATTAACTAACAAAATATTTGTGTTGTCTTTAGTCGAATTGCATAGTTTTGCACGCAAAGTTACTAGTATAATTGACACTAATTAGCTCGCTGTAACATTTCTTGCATTGTGATGAGCATCCTATCATAAAAGTCTCTAATAATTCAGCGAGTGCATTTCAAGTCAAACAAAGGCGGATAAGTCATTTGAAAAAAAAAATAATTGGATTACCCCATAAGGACACCGGGCTGGGTCGCCATCATCCCAGAGGATCAGTGGGTATTGATTCAAAATTTCAATAGGAGAATAATTCTTAATGGCTGTGTGCTTGGCTTCTGGGTCTAATTTTCTGCCTAGTCCGACCCAGCACTCCTACCTAATAGCGACAATTATTCAAAGCTGTCGCACTTAAAATTCTCTCTTACGCTGGATCTTTTCAGTATCCCTTACAGTCCTAAGAGCAATGGATATCAATCCCTCCAACGTGAAATAGGACGATTTCTTTTTTGTTTAATAAGCACACAACTTTCAAGAATAATAATCCTTACTACTGAAATAGGTTCTAGAACAGGGGTGGGCAAACTTTTCCCTATGTGGGACACCTGAACATCAGTAAGACCTTTTGTGGATCAAATTCGTCAAGTTTAAATAATTAAAGCTAGTTCTCCACACACAAGGCATTTTGGAACCAATCGTACTGACTCTAGTTCCGTAATTCAGCTTCAATTCAAAGAACATGGTGTTAATAATTTAGTATGTTTCCATTTTTGATGGAAAAAAAACCATGAATAATGTGTGGTTGTTCCTGAACCAATTGCCCGCCAACGCCACTGCATTGTACTTCAGCGTTCAGGCTACAAAGGTTCAGTATTAATTTTGCAAACGTGCTGATGATGAACGTTCGCTTTCCTATGTGTGTGGCCACAAAATACAGTATCATCTGCAACCATCGCAAAGTCTCGTAGGATCAACTCTTGCTGCCAACGAGAAGACTCAGCCTCTCAGGATATTCAGATATGCAGTGATCCTAAATAATGGAGCTTGCCTTCCCGGAAACCGCAAAGATCAACAACAGAAAAAAATGTTTGTAACGAATGTTAACGAGCATTCTAAATACGTACACCCCAAAAATATTGACAACGTCTGAACGGAAATCGATCACCGACAGATGACGTCGTCCTTCCATATCAAGCCAATCTGAATGCCGCAACAGTGTCGTGTTTAACCTCAGATGGCATTAAGAGTCCAATGACAAAGTAACAGGGCCCGCTCTAGGGGGTGCAACCCGGAAATTAGTCCGGGGGGGGGGCCAAAATTTAGGAGCGCCATTTTGGCTGTAAGTGTGAGAAAAACTGCTGCTTGAACTTGCATTATATTCTTAAGGGGCGGCAATTTGTCTCTTTGTCCGGGGCGACGTAAGCGCTAGAGCGGACCCTGAAACTAAACCCTAAATTGCCCCACTATGGATATAAAATCCATAGTTTGGTAGTCATTCAAGTATTAAAGTTATGATATGGGCGTTTAAATTTAGAACTGTATCTTCGGGGATTCTCCAGGAGCCCACAAAAAACCTCAATCCATAGAAAAACAACAGTGTGAAATACAAAATACTTGGCACGATATTTAATACCTGCCATGACACTTCCCGGAAAATCTAGTACAGGATAGCGACTCATTTCCAATAACTAGTTAAAATTTTTTGTGGATAGTCAGGGCCATGTCGAAAAATTTCGGCATTTGAGGTAGACTATACGAATGTCGCGCTGACAAAGATACCGGTACCTCAAGGAATTTTTGAAATGTGCATGCATGCATGCATGCATTACTAATTATGAATAAGTTATATTTACGAAATTTTTTAATTAGGCAGCATTTTTAACTAGGTGCCTTTTGAATCTAGTGCCCCTGACACGAGTGTATGGGCCCCTCGTCTATCAAAACGTCCCTGCGGGCACACTAGCACCAACCTGTCGACAAAGCTGATTAAGAAGTTACATGATAAAAAAAACATAACGTCTAATGTAGAGAATGGTTCCAATAATGAGGAAATTAAATCTCCTAATAATTCTCGGAAATTTTCAAAGCAATTTTTCATTATTTAATTTAATCTGCAATAAAACATCGTAAAATGGTATCAGTGTAGCCAAAGAGCATTATCTGCGATAACTGTTTGGAATTTAGAAATGTCATATAAATAACAAGCTGTAACCTACAAATATTTGCGTGGAGGGCGAAGTCACTGCCACAGCACTTCGAAGACATAAATAGAAAGAAGACATGTGCAACATGCGACCCAATAATGCACTTTCTAACCCCCCCCCTTCCCGAAGTGAACAAAATTACTCCTAGTAACTGCTCTAATATTGTGTGGCAGTGACACAGATATAATATTTCCAAGGGGATCCCCATAAGATATGGTCCGATCTGTCGATATCTCACTATAATTGTTACAACTTGTTACACAACTTATTACACTCAACTAAACAATGGGGAACAAATTACTCTCTAACCAACTACCTGTTACGAATTCATGACACCCCCATTTCCAAATAATCCTCTTCCGAAACCAGTCCTTTTCCCGGCAAGGTGTAGAAACCGAAGAGAGGAACGATGGAGTCAGAAAGGGACAGGATAGAAGGGGATAACATGAGAAGAGACGTTTGGGCACCACACCCTTTATTGATGGGCGATCCTTTTATAATTATATCAACCTTTCATGATGGCCCGTTGGTTCCAGAACGACGTTGGCTCGCTGTAGTCTCAAACCATGGTAGTCAGGGCCCGCCTTAAGGGGGTTTGGGGCAACCCGGGCATTTGTCCGGGGCGCCATTTTGCCTGTGTGAGAACAGAGCGCGGCTTCAAGGGGCGGCAATTTGTCTTTTTGTCCTGGGCGGCATAAGTGCTAGAGCAGGCGCTGCTAGAGTCAGCTCAGTGTTGCCGGACCCCGGTCGTCAAATAATAAAAGAGTTTGTTGGTGCACCATGGAAAATTTTGGGTTGGGTGGGTTATTTAAGAAAAACAATGAGAAGGCGACAGAGACGAACTCCTTCCTACATCGACTATACTGTATTGAACAACGATCAGTAAATTGTAAAACTCAGTAAACAGCTTTAACCCTGACAATCAGTACTGACATGTGATTACAGCAGCTGTTCCCCATCACCACCCGTCAAAACAGACACGTAACAATGAAAACGCAGGTTGAGCATGTGTTTTAGGTACAGGTTCCGTAAGTTCCACATCACCAGGGCTTCAGCGACATCCAACCAACCAACCCAAGGTGGTCAGATATCATACAGGTGGCTGACACTATTAGTAATCGAACTCAAATGTGGAGGGCACATATGTGATTAAAAGCAGGCGAATTCAATACGGGGACGGGACTAAACTACATCTGTAATTTAGTGCAGAGGCCGGCAACCAAAACGCTAGCTACTGAACTACAAAGAGCTACAATACTTTAAAATAAACTAACACCGGGTAACTGTTATGACAAAACTTTTTAATGCGATGTTTGAAAATCCGTTTATTCTCGTTTTAGGCATAAATTCCGGGACAAAATATGTTCCCACGAGTTACGAGCAGTAACTAGAGAGGGGCGGGTTGCCGGGCCCCTGTTCTAATAATTTCAATTGGTTTCCATAAATGTAAACTACTCCACTTTAAAAGCAAAAACATTATTAAATCACCGTTATGACACAAGGACGGTAAGTAGGTTGTTCAGTCTGGGAACTTGTTACTTCAGATAGTTGAATCATTGTGTATGCAATTGACCTACATACCTGTATCTCCAGTGATGTTCATCCTGCTTTTCAGGAGTGGAACCGGGTGGATCATCATTGGCCATGACCTTGTCGAGTCTATAATCCACAAATATTGGATGAAATTACTCAGAAGATGAACGGCAACTGAAACCGATTTCGAAAGTTAAGTCAATTCACTCGACGTCACCAAATAAGCCTGTGCAACCTATCATATCTCTATTTTATCTTATTCCACTCCTAGACTTATATAGCCGCTGTGCACACAGTTATAATAATTTATACCTTCTTTAAGCACTTCAAGCCCTCACCGCAAAATAGGCTGAAAAGAATGAAAAATATTACATGGACTTGTGGTCACATGCAACTTTTCTAACCACTATAGTCTCGTAACGCCTTTAGATAAATTGACAGATATTTTACAAGGAAATATCTTTTTACCTATTTATATTCCAACAATACACATTTTATCCTGGCTTTTGTTCCTTTTCAGATTCCCAATTATTCGCGTTTTCTTTACAGAGCATAAGCTATGTGGCACTTAACATTGCTTTTGAGAGGAGTCAAAAAAATCGCTCTTTACGTAAGCAACGCTAACACGATGGACTAAAAACAGCTATGAAAAAACTATCAAAAGGAAAGAAAGAAAAATAATGGCAAAATCAGCTGGTGGTGATAAAAACGCTACTTGTATGTCAGCCACGAAAAAAGTCAGATCGTTGGATGAAATCTCATTCAGTCGTACACCAACTAACGTGGATTAAAATCGTACCATTCACGTGTACACAACTCATGTTAGTCGGCTTCACTATATCGAGTCGATCTTCCTAACATTTCTCTCTCTCTTTCTCTCTAAATCAACAATATATCTCCTCGCGATAATATGTCACGATAACGATGAATTCATTCGACAAAAAAAAATCTTGTTTCTTGCCGAGAAAACAACAGACATTGGTTATTTAATAGTACTATTCAAACATTAGTCTCATTAGAGAATACTTCCGTTGCAAAATAGAAGCTGCCCTTTTCAATATGGCGTTTAATTCTAAGATTAATAACAATTATTCCGCCGAATAGATGTAAAAACAAGAAACTTATATATAGTCCACCACTTCACAACAACATGGTTGAAATTAAGGGAAAGAGAAAAAGAATCACCCCTCTCTTCCCTTCCAGTCTCACAAATCTCCGCAACCAATAACTACACTATCCAACAAATCGATAAATCTTTCGGAAAACTCCATTCCTACGACAACAGGGGGAGATGTTTCAGTTACAGCAGCAAATGAGGTAGAAGATCATTTAGAAAAATTAAATATTATTAAGCTTGTAACCGATTCAAATTAATCTCCTCTTTGTAAACAGGGCAATGATAATAACACGCTTAATCATCAATATACATCTTCTACAGCTCACCGATCAGCACGAAAACGTTCCAGTTAAATCGCCATCTTAATTAAATCAAGCGACAAATTCGCGCGGGAGAATTCCACGGCAAGGCCAACAGCAGCGATTCTAGCGGCGGTGTCGAGCAATAAGAGCGGAACGCCATGACGTCATATTGCAACATATTTGTTGTCAAAAGCGGAAGTAATATTTTTGAAATTGCTTTGCATATTCCGATGTTTTTTAACTTATGTCTCAGGAAAACAGACATTTGGTTATTTATTAATCCACTAGTTAGGCAATACTGAAGGTTATTTACCACAAGCGCACTCCTACATGCAGGCTCGGTCGGAAGGGGGGGGGGGGTGCCAGCGCAAAAGGCCCCGCGTCGCTGACTGCATTTCATCATCATACGTTTATCCCACCTGTACTGTAACAGGGTCGGGTGTGTGGGTTCTAGCCCTCCACACACTACCATATCCTTAGAGACAACCTGCTCCACGTCTGCTTTAGTATCCCCCTGCCATGGGGGCTTCCAACCACTTGCAATTCTGTAATGGACCTAACGAGCTCCTCCTCCCCTCTTCGCATTGTGTCCATACCATCTCAACCTACTCTCCCTCATCTTCTTCGCGATGTCCCCCCCCCCCCAGGCTACCTCTAATATATTCATTCTTAATTTTATCAGCTCTTGACACTCACTAATGTACTGCAGCATTCGCATCTCGGCTACTTGTATTCTATTTGGATGACTCTTCCCCACTGCCTAACACTCTGATACCAGGGTGGGGTTTTGGGGGTTGCAACCCCCTATGCACAGATAAACTTATTCGCATAATATATGCGAGCTTTAGCTCAACCCCCCTGAAGAAAATCCTGGATACATATAGCATAGCTGGCCTAACCACTGCCCTGTAAACTTCCCTTTCAACTTGATTGGAACCACCCTATCACACAGGACTCCGCTTGCCTGTCTCCACTTCAACCATCCCCCATTGCTTCTATGGGTCACATTCAAGTCTATCCCCTAACTGCCCCTCCGTTACCCTGTCCACCACCCCAGAAGTAGTAGGACTGATGTCCATGTCGCCCTCCCCCAGTTGTTTGTTTGTTGGTGTTTTAGGTCCCATCAACTACAAGGTCATTAGAGACCCGTCCACTGCATAGTTCTAATGTATAGACTGCACAGACACTACACTAATGCGACGATTTTTGGGTATTAGTAGTACTCAGTTTTCCCGAGCGACTACCCATGTCAGTACTAGCTGGAGTTGCGTTGCTTAACTTCAGTGATCAGACGAGAACTGGTGTGTCCAACGCAACTCGCCGCTCCCCGTCCTCTCCCAACGCAGCATTCAAGAGGCTGAGGTTGTCCTCCATGCCAACCGAAAATAAAATTAACGATCATAGTCAAGATGGAGTTTACGAACCATTAATTAAAGAAGTTCTTACTACTGAAGGTAATTACCGGGGCTAGGAAGCTAGTTTTTGCACCTGGGAATTTTGCTTCCTACACGTTCTACACGGCTGTTTAACGTGCAAGTGCTATCGTGCACATTACAAGTTGACTAAACGGCATTATACCTATTCGACAGAAAACCCTATCGCCTAACAGAAGCCTCCGCGAGATCGACCCGGCAATTACGGGGACATCTTACGAATTTAAGGTGGCGAGGGGAAGTGCGCAGCCTGACAACCATGCTCATCATTGTGGCATATGCATAATCTACTCTGACAGCTCAAATCTTATCACTGAAGTTCTATTGCTTTTAAGATGCATTTCTAAAGCGCAATTTCAAAAAGATGGTGCTTATCACATTTTTGTGATCAATACTAAAGTAATTAACGTGAATAACGTACAGTAGAAATGCTGATAAAAAAAGTTAAACTAACCAACGACACTGCATCGATCCTTGCAAGGCAGTTATGCCACTTTTTTTACAATGAAAGACGCCAAAATTACGCAAGTGGCCCTGTGGATTCCGGCAATAGAATGCAAAGCCCTCAGTATTTCTGCAATGTCACAGGAAGCGTCTATAAAGGGTTGTGGTTGGCAGTTAGTCGCATTAATAAAAATGTCCACTTTTCGCCAATTCCCGACGCCCACCTTCCTACCACAAGCCACAGACAATTAACGGGTTGGCAGCAATACAAATGTTAAACTTAAAGGTCATTCTGCAGGTGCAGACAACAGTTGATAACTTGACCAAGCAAATTTATGAATTTAAAAAATGAGACTTCCGCCTTGGTTAAGGCCAATTTTATTTTAGGTCACTGGGCAGGGCGAACTCTGCAGCTGGTGAATTCTGTAATCTAAACATCGAACCTCGCTTTGGTGGCCCAACCCACCTCGATCCAGTATCGAACGTGGAACCACAGACGCAAAAGTCGACCACACAACTTCCTGTGCCCCCCCGGGGCGGGTCGACATCAACTAAAGCAACTCCTAACCGTTTTTCCGCCTATGGCAGGGTAAGGTGCCAACAAAAGCTGCAATCCCTGTGCAGACAATAAGCCTGTCTACTGTTCGTTGGGTTGTTTGTTGGTGCTTTAGGGCCCATCAACTACAAGATCATTACAGCCCCGTCCACTGCATAGTTCTAATGCAGAGACTGCACAGACACTACAGTAATGCGATGATTTTAGGGTATTAGCGGTACCCAGTTTTCCCAAGCGTCCACCCATGTCCATACTAGCTGGGGTCGCGTTGCTTTAACTTCAATGATCAGACAATATGCCACTCCCTGTTCGTTAGGGAATTCCACCGACGCTAAGGGACGAGCTCCTACAGCTGGGAATTTTGCCTCATCTACCCGTAGAGAGGGTTCTTTTACGTGCAAATGCCATCGTACACTACACGAGACCCCCGGTTTTACTTTTCACCGGAAGGAAGGCATATTCGGGCGCCAACCCACCTCGGTTTAGTATCGCACCTAGAAAGACTGACGCATTTACCGAGCACTCTACTTACTGTGCTACCGAGGCGTGATCTTCGCATGTAGTATGGAATTTGGCAGTTTGGCACAAAATTGGTACATGAGCTAGTGATCACAATGCGACATTTTTAACTTGGAAACAACTGAGAGGGGAAATGTAGGCGGAGAGAGAATAAAAGATGATAACACAATACACATTTTCGTGACTGGGGATTGAATCCAGGTTGCCTTTACGCTAGGTTTGCACTCGTCGGGGATTCGCAGGCTTTGATAAACTTGCACCATTAACATCGATGTGTGGTCAAAGTTATGGCGCTTTCAGTTCGTAGGATGAGTTCGCATTTCGAATGAGCAATTTCAATGTCAGAAGCAATGACTAGTTTTAACTTTCTCCATTCAAATCAAGCCAAAAAAATTGCTGCATAAAACATTTCGGCGCCGTCGCGGCTATAACGCGTAGTTTAAACTGTTTATGATAGTCGTCTGAACACAAAATGCAGCAAGACTCAACGTCACAGTGACGTCATACGTCAATTCTTAACAGCATTATTTTAGGACGGATTTATTACGTCCAACTATTTTAATTTTCGATCACGTCAGTAATTTTTCTTGAATGCTGACAATGGATGCAACTGCACCAAAAAAAATTTCCCCAAACAAATTTTAAAGGCTATATTAACATAACTTGTGGCTGTACAAATATAAATCAGGGCGTCTTTCCTTAAAACGTAACAGGAAATAGACCTCTACACACATGGCATCCTGTGGCCCTGTATGCGACAACCATCGTCATCATCATACACTTAGCCCGCCTATGGAAGGTATCGGGCCTGCAGAGCGGCTGTATTGCGTTGGACACATTAGTTCTCATCTGATCCCTAACGTTAAGCAACGCAAACCCAGATAGTACTGGCATGTAGTGGAGTCACTAGGGGGGGTGCAGGCCGCACTGGGTGACACCACTCACACCATGACAAAAGGGGTGACACCAAAACAGAAGAAGGAACAGCAGGCAGAGCGGCTTTTATTGGAAGGAGGGGGATAACACCTCACTGGGTGACGCCAACCCTAGCGTCGCCTCTGCAGTGGCATGGGCGACCACTTGGGAACACTGGGTACTGCTAATATCCAAAATCGTCGTAACAGCATAGTGTCTGTACAGACTCTGCATAAGAACTACGGTGTGGATGGGGCTCTAATGGCCGTGCTCCCCTCTTCTCACTACACCAGTCCTACAAAGTGCGTCGTCCAAACTTTTATTTTCATTCCAGTTGGAAGCCAATCCCCCTCGGTGGCACAGTAGGTAGGGTGCTCGGAAACTGCGTCAGTGTTTCTAGGTTCGATACTGGACCGCGTTGGATTACGTTTATTTTTCAGACGAGAGAGAGGCCTCGAGTGCGCCTTCTTCTCGACGAGAAATAAAATCGAAGTCCCGTGTGGTGTACGATAGCACTTGCTCGTAAAAGAACCCTCTCTGCTATGCAACAGGTAGATGCAAAATTTTTAGGTGTACAAGCGCGCTTACTGGAGTCGGTGGAGTGTCCCAACGAACAGTAGACCGACGATAAATAAGCATGGAGGTGGCAGCTTTGGTCGGCAGCCGGCTACGGAAAAACGCCGTCCATTATATTACCCTTGTGTCCATTCCAGGTAGGCACTCGGCCCTGCCATAGGCGGGAAAAGGTTAAGGGTTGAAAGCCAAGTATTCTCGTTTTCCGCTATCTCATTTTTAGCCATTTCCAACTTTCCTATCGCTTTCCTCACCGATATTATTCAGCCCCTTCTCCTACAGCCTCTCAGGAGTAATTTAGCCTGACAAGCTGTGCAGGATTAAGTAGAAATCAAAGTCTTACTATAGCTTAAAAGGATTTCAAACTGAAAATATAACTTTTCTAAGAATAATAAAATGTTTTTAAGATGGATAACATCTGTAATGAGTTTTTATGTGTTGGTTGAAACCAACTATATCCGGTACAATAGCAGGGTACTGCTGTGAAGCAGTAATGTTGACTCAAATTTTTCGTTTGATCTGTCATTTTATTTCGACATAAAAACTGAAGTTTATTTCCGACGTCTTCGAACTTGAATAAATATTTTTAAAAGAAGTCGATGGCTTAATAGTTTCGTGCTTGACTCTTGAGCAGGCCCTAGAGTTTGCGGTGCCCAAGGCAGCAGACGATAGAGGTGCCCAAGGCAGCAGGCGATAGCGGGGCCCCAGTATCAAGTTTTTTTAATTCACCAGCGCGGGGCCCAAGGCGTTCGCCTCGGTCGCCTTGCCCTAAGGCCGGCCCTGCTCTTGAGATCATGGCATAGAAGGGTCGATTCTGACTGAAGTAGATAGTTTCTTTGTGGTGTTGAAGGGAACCCCAAATTTGACTTCTGTCGGATGGAAAGCAAATCCCTATGAGCCCTAATGATGTGCAAAACGTCACCTTGTCACCATTGTGTGTGAAAATGCTGATGGGTAGGCCTACTGCTTAGGGTATCTAGCGACACGCGGACATTATGTATGAACGGGCTGTGACATTAGGCTGGTAGTCGGCTACGCAAAAATAACGTCCAACATTTCGTCCGTGTGGTTTTGGTATCAACAGGACAAGAGAAATGACAAATAACAAACTGATTGTGAAAATATTACCATCGTCAAACTATGACTATTATAAAAAGAAATGCCTCTGTCAGGGTTCGGTCTGCGAGTTCTTGCATTTCTACGCCATTTTATTTCCAATTAGGTCGAGCGGCGAGTTGCGTTGGACACACCAGTTCTCGTCCGATCACTGAAGTTAAGCAACGCAAGCCCAATTAGTACTGACATGAGTGGTCGCTCGGGAAAGCTGGGTACTGCTAATACCCAATAATCGTCGCATTAGTGTAGTGTCTGTGCAGTATATGCATTAGAACTATGCAGTGGACGGGTCTCTAATGACCTCGTAGTTGACGGGACCTTAAACACAAACAGCAGCAGCAGCCCAAGTAGGTCCCTGTTCACCCCCCCCCCACACACACACACACGGGTGAGGTTCCACTCACATTCCCCTGTTTTCGCAGTTCGGGTTCCAAATTTTCGTGCTACCAACCTGATCTATGCTCCTCTGAACTAAGAGCGATTTTTCACATTCCCAGGCGGAGACATCCGTTCAGAACTCGTAGGAATATTGACGTTTTCCACGAAGGGAAGGGTGCCGGTCAAACGTTTTACTCAGATATATTTCGAAGAACTTTTTTGTATTGAATTCATAGAATTAAAACTTCATACACGTGATGTACATTTTCAGACCCTGGCTACAGCTGATAGTGGGGTGCAGTAGCATTTGGAGTCAGGACAGCTCACTGCCGTTGACAAGCGGTCGCCATTTCTACCTGACGAATTAATTTAAACCATAATGTGGTAGATATAACCAATTACTCCGCAAAGGGGGAGGGGGCATGCAGACCAGGGGCGGATTCAGAGGGGGAGCAATGCAGCAACTACTCTTCCCTCAGTGCCTCAATGGGGCACAACTGATGAGGCATTTTTCAATTTCTATCCCCATTTCTATACTGCTAGTCCAACAGTTGCAATCCAATCTGTAGACGGCTAAACCACTGAAGATAGGACATTGTCTAAGGGGCAGGAGAGTACCTAATGTAATTGTTAGCTAGATTTATACTAAAGGAATAAGTCTAATCCGCCACTGTGACAGACTGGGTGTACCCTTTAGACTAAGACCGGACCCTGGAACGGTTTTTAAAATTTCACATACGGGCAAATCTCCCACGCCTAATATTAATAGGAGCAGTAAAGCAGGCAGCCCCATACGTCAGAATCAAAGTCAACATTCCACGATTACCAGCTCTCGTTTTTCAATTTATCTCACTAAATCTGAAGCTCATGAAGGACATCCTGAACTGATATGGGGCTTGATGCTCATGTGGAGCAAACGTGACAATCACGTTCATACACACACGATATTATTCACCGCCATATGAAGCAAAGTCGCCCATAATGTGACAATTGCTTATTAGTTTACAATTTCAAAATTTTAAAGAACAGTCAATATCACATTATTACACTATTTATCAAAGAGTAAATAGAGAAAACATGCTCAAATTAATAGCTTGGTTTATTTGATTATTTAGAGCTGCGAATTTCGCTAATCACTGTTAAGGCTCCCTCACACCAACGCTAATAAATCGCAGTCGCCGCGGATGTTTCGCGGCGAATTATTCGCATCAAACGCTACCCAAGAGCAATGGTCATGTGTACACCGAAGCGAATGTATCGCGCCCGCGGTTGCGAAAGTGCAGCGATTTAGTTAACATCGCTGCACGCACGGTTTTAAACGTCATCGTTGTTCGAATTCTGATAGAACAAGATGGCGTACACCTAAAAAATAACAGAATTAATGAGAACAAGCTGGTTAACAAATAACTAAACTGACGCGTTGGTGTGCACATCAAGGCGAATCCACCTCGTCGCAGCGCGTGCTCCTGTTCGGTGCGTGTTCTTGTGGCGAAAATTCCGCTGCGACTGCGATTGTTTCGCGTTGGTGTGAGGGAGCCTTTATACGTGTAGAAGGGGTAAAGGGTTCCTACAAATGGCACAATATACACCACACGGCACCATTGCTGCACTTCTCATCAGGGGACAGGCGCACTTAAGGTTACCATCCACCGTGACCAGGATCGAACCAGTGTACCGTCAACTCAACATTGATTCAAGCAGACTGAAGCGGGTATGATTCCACCATCTCGTTACTCTGGCAGGGCCTGGATAACCACGGGCAATATATTAGAGCAATGGCATCAAACTCATATAATGAACCCAGGGGAACTTGTTTTAGTTCAGGGGAGCGGCTTATTGCGTTGGGGGAGCGGCGAGTTGCGTTCGACACACCAGTTCTCGTTAAGCACTGAAGTTAAGCAACGCAAGCCCAGTTAGTACTGACATGGGTGGTCGCTCGGGAAAGCTGGGTACTGCTAATACCCAATAATCGTCGCATTAGTGTAGTGTCTGTGCAGTATATGCATGAGAACTATGTAGGGGACGGGTCTCTAATGACCTTGTAGTTGACGGGACCTTAAACACCAACAAACAAACAAACAATTATTGCGTTGGACACACCAGTTCTCGTCTGATTACTGAAGTTAATCAACGCAACCCCAGTTAGTACTTGGGAAAACTGGGTACTGCTACTATTCAAAAATCGTCGCATTAGTGTAGTGTCTGTGCAGTCTCTGCATTAGAACTACACAGTGGACGAGGCTGTAATGACCTTGTAGTTGAAGGGCCCTGAAACACCAAAAAACCAAATTCGGGTTAAGAAAGCCTGCAGGTCCCCCAATATTGGTGTTTTGGGGCTCTTCAACTCCAATGGTTATTAGAATCCCGGTATATTTGAGAACAATTTGTTTTAGTTCTAGGGTCTTGTTCGTCATGGGCACCGTTTTTGGCACCAATGACTGCATTAGAGCAATAATGACCGACCTGATAAACTGACAGTGGCTTCAACTTTTTTTCCCACATATTTCTGGTAATCTTGCCTATAATTCTAATCTAATCCGCCTTTTCTGTGATAATAAATAATATCAAGCCTTTGATTTCGAAATTATTACGGTAAGTTAAACAAAGTATGACGGGAATTTTGATTGTTAAATTTAAGATCAAGAAGAAATATAACTCGAAATCTTTATTATTCTCATAAATTACCAGTGAGTGTACTTTAGTGTGCCGCTCCTTGAATATAAATCGGTATAATGCCTGTGTTTATGGCAATGGATTTTATGCGTCCTCTTAAAACCGACATTCCGGAAATTTATATCATCTAATTAGTTAACTAATCACGCTGAGAATCCTTTTATCATAATCTGTCTTCCGTTTGCATCTATGATCCCACATTTGTGTACACGTCTGTCAGACATTAAGACGCCCTGAGGCCGGTACCTACTCTGCCTTAGCCTCCTAAATCTAGCCGTTGTGAATGCCCTCATGCTATTATCCTAGCAGGGGAGGGTCGAGTGTGGGAGTTTTGACCCTACAATTCCTCCTACTTCCCACCAGATGCTCCCCGTACAACCTGCTCCCAACACTGTTTTAGCCTACCTCTATTCTGCCTGCCCCCGAATAACCTGTATCTTTGTGATGGACCGAACCAGCTCCTCTTCCCACCACATGACCATACCACCCCAATCTTTTCTGCAACGCCCTCCTCCTAAACAACACCCACACAAATTGCCTGCTATAAAACTCGAGTCTTTATCTCAGTAAATTGAAGTGCGTAAAAATGGTTCGCTTGTTTACAAAGAAAATTCCAAAATGGGACAGTTGAACACCCAAGTTGGTAGACACAACGACAAATGATCGTCTCATCGTGCATTACGTAACCGTAAAATCCCGCTTATCATTGAAATTAATATCTAAATTATCTTACCTGCCAGATAATACTGGTCTCTTTCGACTGGATGACTTCCAAGACGTTAATGTACTATTACTACCACTACTTAAACAGGATCCTGCAGTGAATAAAGTTGTTGTCGACCCGTTATCCAGTAATAAATTGTCATATGCATCTGAAAAATAGCATAACAATCACAAACTCAGCACAAACTACAATTCCGATAAACCCCAAAAAGGTTTCGATGAGATCCCCCCCCCTCAAAGTCTCAAAATTTAGGCGTTCATTCACGCACCTGGTTGGTCAAGTCGAAAAACTACTACCTTCTATGTTAGAGTCGTGTCAGTTTCATGTAGTGTCTGCGTACTCCTGCGTACTGGCTGCTTTACAAGCCTTCACCCATAGACAGTGTAGTCGAAGGATGATAGGGGAAGAGACATTATTCCCCTTAATCAAAAACGTTATATGCCTACAAGTCCTTTGGCCTACTACCTCCTACATGATGCTTCCCAAGTTATTTTTTACCTAAGCTGGACAGTGGCCACGTCTGAAAACTTCAATTTTTCATTGGAAATATGTGTCAGTATTTTACAAGGGTTCTTCGGGAACCTATCCATCGATAGTGCCAAACAGTCGTCACTTTATGTTAAGCAGCAAAATTTGAGCAACTGTTAAAATTGAAACAAGCGAGGGATGTTGCTAGTGGACGCCACCACCTCCCGTGTGTTTGGAGATCAGTGAAATATCACCTATTAGACATTTAAGGATTCATATACAGTACGATCACAACGTTCCGGAAAGACCAATTATTTCGGAAACCGCGTTTAAATGAAAAAAAAAAATAGTACTTGCAAGTTATTTATTAAATACCATAAAAAATAACCCTTCCTCTCCCCCTAGAGTGGAAACCCTACGTTTTTTTCTATTTTTGAATTCTTTGTAGAAAAGTAATAAATTTTTACTCCAAGCATTTTTGCAAATTCACAATTGTTTCGAAGTTATAAGTATTTTTTTGGCAATTCATTAGGTTAATATGTGGCTCATGACATTATGAATCTTGTCGTTCGACCATGTTTTGTTGACGGCAATTAAATAGAAGTAGGCTTCATTGAAAACAAACGGAAATTAGTTCACGAACATTTGTCACGTGAAAACAGTTCAGTCGAACAATGTTAAAAAACGTTAATAAACATTTGGCAGTAATGATTATTTTCTTTTTTTGATATATCTCCGGTTTATATAGAGATCTCTACGCTTTTATTTCCCTTTTATTTTTAATGCTTAAAATAAGAATATAACTTATCATTCCGATAACTTTCTAAAATTTCTCTTTAAAAGTGGGTCAATGCAATTGAAGAAAAGTTTGATACACATTGCACATATAGAAATATAATATTATCGTCGTCATTATACTTTTTAAATAAAAAAATAAAATAATTACGTATTCGTGAAGATTCAAATTGAGTTCCATCAGATCGTCAACAATATATAATGAGGTAGAGAAAAAATGGGCTGAATAGGGACAAGCAACTACAGGAAACGAAATTTCCTTGGAACTACGTCAATAAAGATCTTTGAGCATATATGAATACTTAAAATATTTTGTTAGAAAAAAAATATCACTTTTTCATGCCTTACATGATATCGTTAGCATAGGGTTTGTTAAGGCATTCGTAACTGTATATTCGGCTACTGCTCGAATATATTAAAAACAAACAGGACGTTTTCCTGAGAGCAACATACCTCCTTCGTTGGCATCATAAAATTCATCATCACTTGTGTCATAAAAACGTGGGGATCGTATTGAATGGAAAGACTTGGGGGAATGGTACGGTGTACTGCTGATGGACTTTTCCAACTCGTGATGTTCTTTTGCTAAAACATGCAGCGCTTGCTCTAGTACTCGACACTTTTCTTGCTCCTGTTTCAAATTCAATAATCTCACCTAAAATATGAATGTTGATTCAATGTAAGAGACAGTGCGTGTACAAAATATATTTAAAAAACGAGCAGAAACAATAAAATCATAGCATTCTAACATCTTCTTGCTGCATGAAGACTGTCAGGCATTGACTCAGACTGACAACCATGGCTCGTGAAGTTTCCACCAATTCCCGTAACCGTTGCAACTTATTCTCAAAATCTTCTAAACAAAGAAAGAAAAGAAGGATCACTGAAGGATACTTCTTGGCAAAAGACATCGCCGGAAAAATATCACGCAATCAAAATTAAGAGAAAAAACGTGAAATCTGAAATATACCATGATCATTTTCCTCACTTTCAGAAACCATATTATGAAATTGTCTTTCTAGGAGCTGCTGATACGCCTGTGCAGTCTACAATAAGAAATAATTCAGAAATCTTTGCATAAAACTCGTTAAATATTGAAATAAACAATACTTTACATGCAAAATATCTTGTAGAGAGCTTAATTTGAGAACTTCGGGAGTATCCTCTTCGTCAGAATCTACGTAATTGATACCTTGTGTTATATAATGGGTACTATAAGCAATGTGTTCTTGAAAAGCATTGGCCCATTTCTAAAAAAATATCAAACAAAAATCCCGACAGAGACCACATTTAACGTCTTTTTCAACCATCAGTGTACTACAAAAAATATTCGTGAAAAAGTCATGTACTTGCATGGTGAGCTGACTTTCGTCAGAGCTTGGAAGACATAATCGATGAGTTGTGTTATCGGAAAAATGAATAAGCAACATTGGTTCGTCAGAATCCACAGGCTATTACAGATACATAACGAAATAGTGAAATAACCAAACGACACTAATTTGAAAAAAAGAAAGAAATTGTAGATTCTTACAATCGCTTTCGCACCATCAAGGTGCTTATATCCTTTCCTATTTACACCACCACACGCATCAGCTCTAATATCAAACAATAAAAAGTAACAATTTACTAAATTAGTAGAAAACTGCCTAGTAATAGTCTATTGGTAAGGCTTCTAATTGCCGGTTCCCAAAAGAAACTAATGAGTTCAATTTATATTTGAGTCTCGATTTTAATAACCAGTATTTGGATCTGAAATTCCGACTGCCTTAGTTTATTTAACACAGATCAGTAAGTCTGCTTATGAGGTCATTTACAGAAAGCAGGGAGAAGACGAGTTCCTTCAACTGGGAGCTTTTCCGATATAGATATATTGTGCTCTAGATAAAAAGTTCTTGAGCTAAAAAAAATTTTCGTTATGTGGACCTCATAAAGAACATCCATAAGGCCTAATCCATTAGACAAAAAGTTAAACATTAAATAACAAGTTATTTTCACATAAGGAATTTTAGTTACAATCTTAATGAATCAGGACCCTGACTCATAACTTAGTTCCAAATCAATTAATTTGGCGTTTAGTTTAGCCTACTGTCATTTTTGACGAGAAATCACGAAAAATGAGTCTGCAAATCGAACAAACGGACCTAGCAGGCCAGAGTTTACACACCCCTATCTTAGACCATCAACAATTTAATGAAATTTAGCCTTCATAACCCTTCAGTGAGAAAGACTTATATGCTGCTCATAAAGGATAAAACCTTGAAGGCAATTACAACTTACCTACAACTGAAATACGTCAAAACACCTCTTTCTAAAACTGCCCATACGTTTTTCCAACCTAAGAATCGACTTCGCTAAACATCAAAGAGTAGAATTAAATGCCAAATTATCACAAAATTATTATTCAAATAAATTATTTAAAATTCATACTTTCATTATTGGACCTTCAAAATGAGCGACATGCCGTTGCAAATTGCGAATAGGTTGCACTTCTAAAATCTTTTTCATTTGAGACGACTGAGCTAAATCAACAGCACGTTGACCTATTCATACATCAGATGATAACATTAAATTATTTTAAGTAGTAATTAATAAAGCACTTCACAATCTATAGATCAAATGCTTCAATTATGCTGAATAGTTCCAAATAATTACCTCGCTTATTGTATATACACGGGTCAATTCCATTCTGAAGCAGCATCACCGCAACTTCTTTCTGGCATCGGTAAGCTGCACAGTGGAGAGCTGTATTGCCAAGTGAGTCTACACAGTTGACATTTGGTGGGCTACTGCCTGCTAACTATTGTAATTAAAAAAAATTACTATCTCTGACAAGTGTAGTTAAGCAATAGTTACAACACCCGACAGAAATACTAACCAAATTACTGATTGCATCCATATCCCCTTCCCTAGCAGCACACAGTAACTTCTCTTCTTTCTTACGAATTTCCGTCTTTTCCGCCCCTAATGCGAGACACACCACACAGTGTTATTAGCCAACGGTACGCTCCCAAATTATAATGCAAAATAATGTATTATAACAGACCTTCCAGCAATTTACGAATTTCTTTACCAAGGGCCAAATCTTTTGGTGTATAACCTTCTCCATTTATTATACTAACATCTGCATTATACTGAAGCAATAAAATAACTATTGACTGAAAAAAATAACACCCGAATTATAGTTATTATACATTAAATTAAAAATTATTACATTTTTACATGACATTATATTACCTCTCTGCCAGTAAATGATGCTTTATGTAATGGAGTATCACCAAAATCATTCTGAATATTGACATCCGCATCGTTCTACATGAATTACACAAACAAGAAGTAATGTATTGCAATATTTTAATGGATATATCTTATTGATAGTGTTTTGATTAAATGGTATACAAACTTTCAACAATGTCTCTGCCACAGATTGATGGCCAAAATAACATGCCAAATGAAGTGGAGCCCAACCGCTGTTGCTTTTGCTTCGCCCTATTAATTGTAAAATAAAATAAGTTCCAATTCATTTGCAAACGAGTATTAAGAATTGGTCAGGATTTTGGACAAAATATACTAAGACACACAGAGTGCCTAGGAATTAAAGAGTATTTTTATATTTCTCTGGGAAACAAACCACCATCCTCCACCATTGTAGAGTGTGGCTATCTTCCACATTCTAGTTAATGCCTCTATAGATCTCCAATAACAATACGATTTTTTTGAATTTCAGTTAATAACTGCATGCACCTACAGACGAGCAATATTCAACAATTTGAACAACCAATCCACCATGCGTGATTATCGGTTAGAGCCATGCTGCTTACATTAGAATTTGTGGTTACTGAATTTTTAACACAAAGAAAATAATATGTAACCTAATCGAATTCATAGTACGTCAACAAAGGAAACTTGCATTTTGTGTCAACAAAATGCAGTTTTCGTTCAAATGCAAGACGGCGGCATTCGAGGTCTTTCAATATTTCGAAATTTACTTTCTTTTGGGACTTCTGGTCGCGCAACCGTAGAACGTCATGATCACATTGTATTCAATATGTGGACATACAGAAATTACCTTTGCAATTAATATTTACTTTCAGCCTATTTTCACTCCTTGCTTGTAAGATTTCTTCAACCAAAAACTTATCACCATTTCTCGATGCTTGTAAAAGAGTCTCTTCAAACTCTGATGACAAAATCATGATTTATACTTTTCAAACTGCTTTCGGCTTTCCATAACACGATCAAAATGCGTCGCTAAATATGGCACTTCACTGCTGCCAACACTTTAAAATCAATGTCACATCAAAGATTATCGATTATGTAGTCTATAGCGGAATTACACCATGAACCTATACAGAATTACGTAATAAATCTTTCCCAAATGCAACATTGGGGGAAAAGAGCGGGCGTATTTCCGCCACCATCATAGCAAAGCGAACTACTATAAATAACGTCTGCTTCGCTGTAAACAATTCTGTGACGCAATGCGAGCGAGGACAGTAATCGAGGTCCGCTTCACAAATACACCAGAAAATAATCATCACCAGACAAGCATGACATAACAGAACTCATCTTTAGGCATAGAAAGCGAGAGTTTTACCAGAAAATGAATGGTAATCTAGAACTCGCGTCATATTTCCCAAGGCACAGGAAACTGGCGTCCGCTATCGTGTATACAGTGGCGCAATAGACTCACCGCATAATCTTTAATGCTACGTATCGCGCTACGTAGCGAAGAATACGAAAATTGCTGTTCAAAAAAGCTACGTAGCAACGTCGTAGCGTAGGGATCGAATTCTTTTAAAACTGTAGCCAAAACTTCGTAGTGCAGTTGTAGTGCTACAAACGCTACACCTTTTCGAGTAGGATTCTTTGCGTAGTGCAACATGGCGGCCTCCACGGAAGATATTGCAATGAATATGGTGGACTGCAATACTTATTGACAGTACCCAAAATGAAGCGGAACAAATAAAAAAATTGTATAGTTTTTAATTAAAGAATTAATTTCATTTTAAGAACATCTTCATCATACCCTTATCCCGCCCGTGGCAGGGTCGGGTCTGAGGGTCCACTGAACATACTCTGACTGGGGCGACCCCAGCCAGGCGTCTGGAACCCGTAGGAGTATTGACAAAGTTTGTCTGTTGGGGTGCCAACATTAATGACATAATATTTTATTAAAGGAATTGAAATAGTTTAGTCCTCTTAAGTGCGTCACATGGCAACATGGAAGCCTCCATCTTTGTAGCGCTACACATGTTGTTCAAATAGCTGCTACAGGTAGTGCTCTACATGAATTTTCATGACGTCACCGTATGCACTACGTATGCAAAGCTACAAGTATTTCCGTAGCTTAAAAGATTATGCGGTCGGTCACGAGGTCTTCAGGACAGTTACCACAGCCGTTAATACTAGGCAAGCCACGCGTATATTACGCCGAAGAGCAAAGCCGCTAGAAAAAGCTTTATTCTGCGCGATTTTCTTCAGGTGTAAGAGGGTCCCCAACTGAAGAACACCACGTATCTACAGTCGAATACCCGAGATTGATGGGTTAAACTGCAATGCACTTCATCGCCGCCCTAATGAAGGCTACCTACTCATCAGGAGGCCCTCTTAAATTCAGAGGGTTATGCCAGTCATGAGTGCTCTGCCTTTTATTTTGACCTAAGCAGTTGCGTAATGAGACACGTTTTGTCAGTCGTAATGAGACTGTCAGTTATAGAAGGTTAATTTCCGGAGGACCGTCTAGTACTACAGTGAAAAAAAGAAAAGAATATAAATAATTCGTACAAGTTAACGCTGGAAGTTTTTTTTTTTATTTTTTTTATAAAATTTGTTTTATAGCTTTCGACAGAACAAAGTTTCTTTTAGTTGTAACTCGTGTACCATAATTCGAGGTAGTTAAACTGCCCATAAAACTTTAAAATGAATTTCCAAAAACCTTAACAAGCGGAAATACAACGACATGACAAAGCCATTAAGTACACATTTTTATACTTGTTAGGAGTTAGCTAAAGACCGATACAACTACGCCCCAGAAGTTCTATACACCATCAGGATATTACAATTGCCATCCGAGCGGAGATGCCACCCTGCATAGATTGCCAGTTAGGTTCCAAACGATAACCCGACGTTAATGTCGTTGGTCTCCTCATGAGCCATCATTTTATTCTTTCTCATGAAAAACAAATCCCAAGAACTCCATAAGTAGCCCCTGTAGGATGACTGGCAGGCAGCTAGGATAGTGGCGATATTCATGCACATTAGACACTGATGAAAAGGGATCAAATAACGTTTTAGAACCTATAAGCACGTTACGTACCCAATTACTCTACAAACATACAGAGTATATCGTGGAACGAAGATTTCTCTCTCCTTTTTCAAAACTCCGTCTACAATGACTCTGGCAGCATAATCAGGTTCTACGATAGGGCTCAGCCACGAGTATCTACAAAGAACAACTGAATGTGTTAGTCTTACAAAAGTGCTTTAAAGAAGATGTTAAAGACTCACTTAACTCTGGGTCTCCGTGCCGTATTAGTGTTTATAGATGAAGAATAGATGATGGTGCAGTAGATATACGGATGTTTATACAACCGCATTTCATCAGCAAGAGATGCCATTAGACCAGTAACAGCAAATTTAGACGCACTGCAAGGAAACAAGTGACTACCCTTTAGTAATGGTCACCATTATCAATTAGTTGTCAAGTGCGAGTGCGATTTTGAAGTGGGCATCTCACCCTAGTAGTCAAGTTTTTGGAGAGATTACTATCCGACAGACATCTTCCACCCTCCAAGTTACAACTAACCGAGATCAAGATAGCCAAGCTACAGCCTGTACACAGATCCTTAAACATTCCTCGTGCTTTTCAGTCACACAAGTGCGACAAGACAAAGCTAGTGCTAGACAACGTCCAAAGTTCGGTTGGGGCCCCAATAAGAGGTCACAGATGTTCCCCAGAGTTGTCCATCAATTATACACCTACATCTCTCAGAGTAGTCTTCAGTCGGAAAGACAGTAAGAGATATTCTTTACTCCATTAGAAAACTTTCTCACCCATAGTCTGTGAGGTTTGCAAATCCAGCACGTCCGGCCATGGACGACACACAAACGATGTGACCTTTTCGCTCCTTCAACATTGTAGGTAGGAACTCTCTAATGGTCTGAAAACTCTCACTGTCAATATAAAGTTAATTCACCGAAGTTGCTAGTAGAACTAGGGCCAATGGCTTACCCAGAAGTGAGACATTGCATTAACATCCATTGTGCGATAGATCTCCTCTCTATTAAGTTTTATTAGCGGCCGGTTATGAAGGATCCCCACATTATTATTGTTGATCAAGATAGCCACAGGACCCACGTCTTCCAGAACCTGTACAGAGAAGAACAAACATTCAACAACAACGACGCCTTCGAGTGACAGTCTTCTTCCTGTGCAATTCCCCGTTAAAAGTTTTCCCCTCTCCCACTAAAAAGGAGAGGAATGAGAATAAACATACCCGCTTGGAAGTACTCATCACGTCATCGCTATTACTTATGTCACATCTGTATGCTCGTGCAACACCGCCGTGCTTTATCACTTCCTCAGCGGTATTCAGACTAGCCTCCTGTAGATACAAGAAATGCAGACATTGTTTTAGGAGAACCTTAGGACTAGTTACGGTAATCTTTAAATTATTCATATTCTTAAAGCTGTGGCGAAGTCTTATATTAAGAAAACAAAGTAAAGGGGGCGACAAATAGGAGTGTACCAATTCATACAATTGAAGTATGCCCCAACTTTCTTCCCAATATACCTCTACAATATACCAATCCCCTTGTTTAACTTACGACAGGATAGAGTCTAAGAACACATTGCTTTTTACGCCATACTACAATATACCCTTTTAAAGTTCCGTTTAAACAGTTGCGTTCAAATCTCACAAACAGTCTTTTATACTTACCTCATCGGCATCCCAAATAACAACTTTTGCACCATTCTTTGAGAAGAGTAATGCCAACTCCCTTCCTAATCCATGTCCACCATCGGTTATAAGAACAACTTGTCCATGAATACTTTCAGGACACTGAGAACCCACACGACTTATTAGGCGGTTAAAATACACAATAATGGCCTTCCATAAAAACAGAAACAAATCAACAGCAAAAACATAAACTCGAGAAACTAACACAATCATTCTCAACGCATTCAGAGGCAAACTTTGTGAGATGCACATCCAACGATTCTCAGAAACTACCTTTTATATTCTCCAAATTATTCAACAAGAACCAAACTTTTCGCCTTTAGCAATGCCAGCATCCGACCCTTGAACGTTTTCAAATTCCATCTCATATTCTACCTGAAACAGACAACAAACAATTTAAGTAATGCAGTTTCATGAATTTACCTTGAACTTCGGAGAGTAATTTCTGCTCACCATAATTAGGTATTTTACGAAATGGTAACTTTACCTTATGCCCTTGGCAGAAACTTTGATTTCAAAACAACCTCTCTTCCTCACTTGTGAATAACCCGGCATACAATAGCGACACCGAACGGTCACTGCTAAAAGTGCCTTAGTTCGTTCTTTAGTCACTAGTGTCGCCACGGGTTGTTCTTGATCAAACAATAAACAAAACCACGTTTCATCAACAGTAATGACATTTTGCGGAAATATTTTACTTGCTATGCCCTATATGCATTAAGTTCGTACAAGAATTTTTTAATCTTTCTTTGCAGTGCCGTCAATTTGGATTTTTGTTCTCCAAAAGTAACCTTGGTATCGGTTTTTAGAGTTTTAATGGGTAGGATTTATTGTTATTGGGATCGTCACCTGGGATTCCTTTTCTCACATGTAAACAACATGAAAGTATCTACCAGCTGGTAGAGTTGTTGTTTGTTGGTGTTTAAGGTCCCGTCAACTACAAGGTCATTAGAGACCCGTCCACTGCGTAGTTCTAATGCATATGCTGCACAGACACTACACCAATGCGACGATTATTGGGTATTAGCAGTACCCAGCTTTCCCGAGCGACCACCCATGTCAGTACTAACTGGGCTTGCGTTGCTTAACTTCAGTGATCAGACGAGAACTGGTGTGTCCAACGCAACTCGCCGCTCCCCAGGTGGGAGAGGAGGATCAACAGGATAACACTGCACCCCAGGTAGGGCGAGGAGGGGGCAACAACATTGCAGAGACTAGTGCAGGACAAAGATAAGGAATGGAGGTTAGGGCAGTGGCGACAGAGTATGGAGGGAAGGGCGGCAAAGAAAACGCTGAAGGTGTATGGGAACAAGCTTAAGATACAGAGGGACAGAGGCGGCTAGTGGGGCAGGCAAACCTAGGCGGCTGCCTAGGGCGGCAAATTTCGGAGGTACTTCCTTGCCATGCAGTCTATCATTCATTTAAAATGTTCATTGTTGTTGTTGTTTGTTGGAGTTTAAGGTCCCGTCAACTACAAGGTCATTAGAGACCCGTCCACTGTATAGTTCTAATGCATATACTGCACAGAAACTACACTAATGCGACGATTATTGGGTATTAGCAGTACCCAGCTTTCCCGAGCGACCACCCATGTCAGTACTAACTGGGCTTGCGTTGCTTAACTTCAGTGATCAAACGAGAACTGGTGTGTCCAACACAACTCGCCTCTCCCTAAAATGTTCATAGTCCTGGGGTTCCCAAACTTCTCTGATTGGTGGGGCTTTTTCTAAATGTTGGTTTTCTCGAGGCGCCTTGGTGCAGAGCCTTAGCAATGCATTGGCATTGGGACAAATGCCAAGGGCGTGAGGGACGCTCGGACAGTTTAGAACTGCATTAAAGTTAATGGGGGGCGGCAATGGACCCACTTGCCTAGGGCGCCTAAAGATCACGAGCCGGGCCTGCAGAAGGAGGTAATCTATGACAATACGTGGGAGAGATCGCTTCTGTTTCGGGCAAGAGCTGGGTCACTGGAGACGAAACAGAGGATGGCAAAGATCATAGGTGGAGAGGAGGGCTGTGGAATATGTGGGGATCAACTGGAGGATGTCAAGCATGTGATACTGCCTTGTCCAGCGCTGGATCACTGCAGTAGGGGTTGGGGAACCCCACATTGGAAGAGGTTCTGGGGTTTGGGGTGGAGGGGCTGGAATGGGTGCGAAAGGCAACGGTGTTGCTAGGGTGCTGGTGGCGATGTAGGCATATGGGTCTAGCATGAAAAATCTCACGAGGTACCCGTCACAAAGGATTACATATTCATATTGGTGCAACTGCCATCTGAGGAAATTTCAGTTTCATCATCATCATCTTACCCTTATCCACCTGTGGCAGGGTTGATTCTGCGGGTCCACTGAACATGCTCTGACTGAGCCGGCCTACCCCACGAATTGGGACGATGCAAAAACAAAAATAATAATACAGTGAAACCTCTCTAATTGGTACACCCGGGGGACCTAGCCAAAGTGTACCCATCAGAGGGTTGTACCCATAAGGGGGGGTAGTAATAGCCTATGGATGAAAAATCGGTGCCTGAAGAATTTGTACCGATATAAGGGGTGTACCCATAGAGAGGTTTCACTGTAATCTGGCAAGCGACTTCCTGCAGTGGTCAAGACGGACAATGATCAATAACAGTTCTGGAATGCCGACTGTTTACTCTTAATTTTCTAGAAGCTCATCCTTTAGAAAATTGAGTCGATGACCGTTGCAACTCCTGCATTGACTTCCATCAGAGGAAATTTCAGTTTGAAACAATTTATTTATAGTCATAGAAGATAGTGAGGTCTTTATAGTAGTTTGTCTTTGGTTTCAGAAAAAATTTTCAGTTCTTTAAGTTTTTATTGCTTTATTTTCAACTTTTGCAGATTGCGTTACAATATAACAAGCCTGCCTCAGAATCGAACCTGCCAACATGAGCGTATGCGTCCAGCACGTTACATAGCCAGCCTAAATGTCCTGATTTTATCAAGATTACCTTCGTTTTTAGAAGCTTGTCCTGATTCGAGTTCTCATCCTGATTTTTCCTGAAAATTTGCAAAGTTTTAGGATAATCAAGATGAACGTTAAGTGAAAGTATGTTTGCACTACTTGGTTGATGTTAAAAGCAAATATTAAATCTGATTAAGTTCAAAAGTCGGCTGAATATTTATTGCCGTGACAGATTCGGTGTTTGGCGACCTAACGAATTGAACTCATTACTAGAAGCCTCTCCAGATGAATTTCATAACTTGCTAATTGTTAAAATATGGCCCACTTTGTGTGCAGGCAAAAAAATTCGTT
Organism: Trigoniulus corallinus; assembly: GCA_013389805.1. Lineage (NCBI taxonomy): Eukaryota > Metazoa > Arthropoda > Diplopoda > Spirobolida > Trigoniulidae > Trigoniulus > Trigoniulus corallinus. The sequence goes on along the minus strand of JAAFCE010001963.1, from coordinate 9,014,089 downwards.
GATGTGAAAATTCTGGTTAGCATCATTTTTATTCGATTCCTACGCCAAACGTAGTGGGCTTGAAATCATTTTTTATCCTGTGACGAAATAAATAAAATCATCCCGTGTGTGAAAAGGTACGCGGCACTTCCCCTTCCCCCATTGCATGTCGTAAAAGGCGGCTAAACCGGGCAGACCCAGGGATGACCAACCTGGAACATCATAATCGGTCCTCCTAATTGTAAGCTCCTCTGTGAGGTGACTACGAAAACACCTACCTGTTCTCCACGCGTGGAGACCCGAATCCCTGTGGAAGGTGGATCCTGGTGGTTGCGGGGGGGGGGGGGGCGCATCCCCTGAGGGCGGCAAGTTGAAGTTAGTTGCAATAGTTTGGTGGGCGAACTATAGGCAGGCAAAGACCACAGCTAGGAGGCCCATTGCGTTGGCCGAACACCAGAAGTACGAGGCCCTCTATGATCAGTTAGAGACAAAGAGAAAAGTTTTTAAACTGGCCAAGGCTAGAGATAGGTTAGCTAAAGATATACTCCGAGCCATAACAGTGAAGGACAGGAAAGGTAGTGATCCGTTTGACACCAATCCTTCTACTTCTGGGGTAGTGGACAGGGTACCGGAGGAGGAAGTAGTTAGAGCCCTTATGAACATGAAGCTCTCTCTTAGCGGTACTCTGTTTTCCCACGCCGCCACCCATGTTAGCAATAGCTGGGATTGCGTTGGTTAACTTCAGCGATCAGACGAGAACCGCTCACCATTACCAAGATGCAGGTTGTTAGAAGCATCCGGGGCAGGGGAGCAAGTTGTACGCAGGGGAGCAGGTTGTACGCAGGGATATGGTAGTGCGTGGGATGGACGGTGACCTGGTCGATTGAGAACTCTGACCCTACCCGGCCAAAAGGCAGGATAAGGGTATGACTTATGATGCAGGCGGGTTCAATGTTGATCTCTGAGTTTTCTTTCTGGCGAGATGGAAGACCCGGGTGCGCCTGCAGTCACGTCGGATACGAAGCGAAGTCGTGGTCCCGTGTGAATAGAGTACGATGTCATCTGCACGTAAAACAGCTCTCACGACGCGAAGTTTGGCAAAGTCTTCAGGTGTAGGAGCTCTCCCTCGAGGCTTCGACTGAGGGAGGAAAGGCCCCCCAGCGAATCAAAATAGACCGACTATAAATAAGTATAGGAGTTCCACAGCATTGTAAAAATTGCGTCCGACAGATCGCTCTTGTGTCCCAGCAGGAAACGGGCACGCGACCCTACCAGAGGTGGGAGAAGGGTTAGTTATGATGATAATCAAATTTGAAGCTGCTAAATTTCAGAGAGGTAAAGTAGGAGTCTGGAGATTCAAGATGCGCAACTAAAACCGTTTTTCTTAAGACGCAACACTAGAAGTAATTACAAAATTTATTATTGCATAGTTTTCAATTCAACACCGTGCCGTTCCCTTTAAATGTAGTTAATTACCGTAATTCGCGGTAGTTAACAAACTACCAATAAAAGTTTTAAATTTCTTTTTTGGAAACGTTTTTTAACAAGTAAAAATTCAACAAAGGGGTCACAACAACGCCATTACAGTACATCTTTCACACACATTAGAAATTAGCTAGAAGTTAAAAATGATATATGTACAATTGTTAAATTCCTAACTTCCACACAGGTTCACAATTCACCACTCATTAAAATTTACACTTTCATCACGATCTTACAACTTTCATTTTTAGAGAGATTTCATCCTACATTACCTGGGCGCCTGTTACAACAGGATGGCTTGGCGAACTATTTTATTACTTTATTCATGCTTATCTAAGCCAGATCCTAAGAACTCCATAAACAGATCTTGCACCTTTATCGGTAGTGAGCTATGATGCAAATATTCACACATGCAAATTAACAATGTGATGAAAATGAGCAATAAGTAACTTCTTAGAAACCCAAGGCGGGATCGGAGGGGGGGGGGGGGGGCAATGCATCAGTTGCTCTCGCTCAGTGCCTCAATGGGGCGCATATTTCAACTGATGACGCATTTTTACATTTGCTACTCCCATTTCTACACTACAAGTCCAATCTGCAGTTGCCTAAACCACTGAAGATAGGACATTGTCCAAGGGGCAGTAGAGGACCTATTGTAATTGCTAGCTAGATTTATACTAAGGGAGTCCAAGTATTTAAAGTCTGCATGCGGTTTGGAATATCCATGCAATATTATAACCAACGACGCAATTATTTACCTGCCAAAATTTTTATTTTGGTTGTAAAATGTGGTGTTGGAACACGTGGGGTAAACCGGCAACCACCCACGAACGACTCTGGCAATATTTCCTACGGGTTCCAGACGCCTGGCTGGGGTGCCCCCATTCAGAGCACGCTCAGTGAACCCGCAGACCCGACCCTGCCGCAGGCGGAATAAGGATGTGATTAATATTTAAAAATATTTGGGGCGCACTTTTTTTTGAAGCGTCCCCCCGATCCACCTCTGGGTCCGCCCCTGTAGAAACCACAAACATGTTACATACCCAATTAGTCGCCAGACATACATAATGTAAGACGGAACATAAATTATTTTTTCATTTCTCAAAACTCCATCTAAAATGACTTTGGCAGCGTAGTCAGTTTCTACGATAGGGCACAGCCATGGGTGTCTACAAGGAAATAATGGTATGTAATTAGTTGAAATCATGCTAGCAACCACTTGTCAGAAGATATGTTAAAAGGCAGTTTTTGAAAGAAAACTCACTTTACTCTGGGCTTCTGTGCCATACCAGTATTAATAATTACAGGATGGATAGTAGTACAGTGGATATAGGGATGGCTGTACAACCGCATTTCATCAGCAAGAGATGCCATTAGTCCAGCAACAGCGAATTTCGACGCACTGCGGAAAAAAGAAAACAATCCCTTCATCAAAAACCAGATTATTTCAGGGAGCGGCTTATTGCGTTGGACACACCAGTTCTAGTCTGACCACTGAAGTTAAGCAGCGCAACCCCAGCTAGTACTGACATGGGTGGCCGCTTGGGAAAACTGGGTACTGCTAATACCCAAAAATCGTCACATTAGTGTAGTGTCTGTGCAGTCTCTGCATAAGAACTATTCTGTGGACGGGGCTCTAATGACCTTGTAGTTGAAGGGCCCTAAAACACCAATGAACAACAACAACAACAGACTATTTCAGCGATTCATTAATAGTTAATTAGTTTAGTCAAAGTAGGTTATTAGTAGAATGATCGAAAGTGGGAAGGTCACCATGTCATTTTTCCGAACTGCAATGCCACTTCCCCGAAAATTATAAAATCGGTCTAGATTGTACGAAATTTTGGAAGTTCTTAATAGACTGCGACCTGCCCAGCTGCACTTACCGACAGACAAGATTTCCCCCTTCCAAAGTTACAAGGACCCCAAGTGCGGTTGTAGACCAATCCTGGTACAGATACTCTCACATTTCCTCCAATGCTTTCTCGCTATACCTTAACCTTTTAAGGAACTTGTCCACTTCAACTGAACTGGAGCTAAAATAGGCGTCAATTTCTAGATTCAGCCGGGTTAGGACTATAATTTAGGTGAAAATATCTCTTGTCGGTTGGGATCTACTGAAGGCCTATACATGTTCATGTGACCCACCGCTACTGTAAACATATCTCGCAAAGCAGTCCAACGGATGGTTTTTACTCTTCATTAGGATGTGATGCTCACCCATAGTCAGTGAGGTTAGCAAATCCAGTACGTCCAGCCATAGAAGACACACAAACGATGTGACCTTTTCGCGCCTCCAACATAGTAGGCAGGAACTCCCTAATGGTCTGAAAATTTTTTGCTGTCGATATACAAAGTCCAGTTTACTGCAATTATGTTTCAGAAGTCGGGCCAATAACTTACCCAAAAGTGAGACATTGCATTAACTTCCATAGTGCGACGGATCTGCTGGTGATTAAGCATTAACAGAGGGCGACAATGAAGGATTCCCGCATTGTTCACCAAGATAGACACCGGACCTACTTCTGCCAAGACCTGTGCAAATATTACACAGTTTTTTCATCTTTCAACCCACAAAGACGAACATTTAATATTATAAGGTAATTTCTGGGGGGGACAAGAAATAGTTTTGGATTGTCCACCCCAAATTAGCGACCTGTTTTTTCCGCGAAGATTAAGAGGGAGAGTCAACAGACCTGCTTGGCAGTCTTCACAACGTCCTCATAGTCACTTACGTCACATCTGTATGCTCGTGCATCACCGCCTTGCTTAATCACTTCCTCTACGGTATTTTGACTACCCTCCTGCAGTAGAGAAAACAATTGAAATTAATGCAAGATTTTTAGATTTAATAGAGTAGGTCTTGTCATGCCAGACCTTTAATTTGATTATTTAATTCTGAAATCTAGGATGTTCCAAGCGATCGCGTGTAGCATAGAGTGGCAGATACAACTTAATTATAAGACAAACATATAGGTTACGGAATTTAGAGGCACACCATTCTCTTTTCCTCGAAGTTACTGTATCTCATCAACGTATCGTTAATAAAACTGAAGGTAAACAAAGTAGGTCAGTGGGAGAGTCTTTAACAATCTGAAATATTAGGACAATGCTACTTTCTTAACAAAAAAGATACGGAAAAAGATTTTTTAATAAGGAAGCAACGACGTAAGTATTATCATCGGATTCGATCACACTTCGATGAAACTAGAACTATCACCATTCAGACAATTAACCAAGAATGCCCCGAAAATTACACCAAAACTTAGAATCTGCAGGATCCAATTTGAGCAAAAATACTGCGATACACCTGTGGGGTGTCACCCGAGCAGAGAATGCGAAACTACAGTATTAGATTAGAGACAGCGTGGGGATGGGGGAACATTACAGAAAAGATGAGAGAAAAATCGGCTGAAGTGGTATGGGCTTGTGATGAGGAGGAGGAGGAGGAGAGGAAGTTGTTAGGTCCATTATGGGAATGCAGATGATTGGGGGCACCAGGAGTAGGGGAAGACCAAAACGGACGTAGGAGCAAGTAGTACAAAGGGACATGGAGGCCTGCGGGGTGCGAGATGGGTGGAAGTGGAGGATGAGAAGCCGCAGACCCGACCCCACCGCAGGCAGATAACAGATGATTAAACTAAAGCAAACGATTTAAACCCTTTCTTTGCGTCAGCGACTGCCGCGGTGGCGTAGTTAGCACGCTCGGCAACTGCGCCAGTAGTTCTAAGTTCGATACTGTACCGTGGCGGGTCGGCTTCTTTCGGGCGAGAGATAGGCCGCGAGTGTGCCTTCTTTCGGATGAGAAGTAAAACAGAGGTCCCGTGTGGGTGTACGATGGCACTTGCACGTAAAAGAACCCTCTACTACGCAACGGGTAGATGAGGCAAAATTTCCAGGTGTAGGAGCTCGCCCCCCCCCCCTGGCGTCGGTAGCATTCCCTAACGAACACTAGACCGACGAACACTGGCCCTAACGAACCCTGGCCAGCAACCGGGTGCAGAAAAATCTATGACCAATATATCACCCCGTGTCCATTCAGAGGGACACATGGGTACCCGACCCTGCCATAGGCGGGAGAAGGGTTAGGAGTTGCTTTGCCTTGCGTCAGCGACTGAACTACTGACCTCTGCTTGGAAAGAACTTGTGCACTACTCAGGTAGGGTTTACAAGCTAATGTGGTTTGCGAATCTGCATGGGCATGCTAAAGACACGCTCTGTACACAAGGAAGTCTACGTTTCCGTTAAAATGTAGATCAAATTTGGGTGGCTTACGCTTCTTACGGAGACTTTCTATCAGAAGGAAGTCCAATTCACCAAGGGATTTTTTTTTGGAAGAAATAACCAAATCTCAGATCACAAGTGACCCTTTGCCACCTTATTAGTATGCATAAAAACACTTCCACACTTTCGTTCAAAAGTGATCAAACAATCACTACCAAACTACATTGAAGATTAAGCTTTCCACTCTCCGCGGTTTACTATAATGACCTTGTCTAGAATAATTTATGTTGCAGATCCTTCACGAATTATCCAAACAGTCTACAGTATCAAGTTCTTTCCTGTAATCGACCTTCCTACCGATGACCAAACTTCGCTTTATGCATCATCATCATCATCATCCGCTTACCCGACCTATGGCAGGATCAGGTCTGCGAGTTCTGGCCCTCCACTCCCGCCAGGTCCCCTTCCAACCCATACACTAGCATATCTCTTCGTAAACCTGCTCTGATCTTGCCCTTCCCCGGGAGATTTCAATAACCAGCTTCTCCTCTACCATAACATGTCAATATACCACCATAATCGAATTTCTCATTTTTCCCCAGCAAGTGTCCTCTCCACCCCCAAACTACTCAATGTACACGTTCTCTGCCTTCGACACCACCCATGTGCTACAGCATTTCTGCTACTCCCCATTTTCATGACTCCTATCCGCACTACGGAACACCCGGACCCATTTAGCATAGACGGCTTACTGGGATCCTCCGATTACACAGAACTACTTTCCTTTCTCGATTCTATGGGTCCCATCAGAGTTGATTCTCCATTACTCTCAACCCCCACCCCGAGTACTTAACTCGTGCCTCTTTCCCCACTTTGCCCTCACAAAGCGTGTCACCATTATTTCCATTTTCATCCAAAGACTCCGCTTTATACTCATAGGGCAGGTAATGTTCTCCTTCATATGCTAACAGGTTTATTCCACTTGACACACAGCCGTCTTATCAACTGAAGGTGAATATCACAATACCAATACAGCAACCAGTTTCTTCATTTCCCCCCACAGAGTACAATGCTTCATCCGTGCCAATAACCTACTTTGAAGCAATATTTTACACCTCGCATCATTACTCCAAAAACATTCAAGTAATGAAATAGTTTGTTTTGCGAAAGTGAACTCTTCGTAACCTACACTGAATAAACAAATATGATTTTTAATTCAAGACTACTTAACGTCTAGCACCTTGCTACTAGACGCAACTCCCTTTTGTGAACAATGTTCTTAAGTATCGGCCTCTGCGAGGTCCAACTCCACAGGTCTATAAATACTAGGGAGTCAATAGTAAAATTATTCCTTCTCGCTCTAATTGCCCTATCTAGGAAGAGTATTGTAGCGGTAGCCTGGGGGTGTGGGACACCGGGGAAAAAAAAATGAGGGAGAGTAGATTGAGGTGGCATGGACACAATGCGAAGAGGGGAGGAGGAGCTCGTTAGGTTCATTACAGGAATGCAAGTAGTTGGAAGCACGCGGGGCCGGGAGAGACCAAAGCAGACGTTGGAGCAGGTTGTCTGCAAGGATATTGCAATGGGTCGAGTGGACGAGGGCCTCGTGAGAGATAGGCGAGAGTTCAGAGCTAGAACCTGCAGACCCAACCCTGCCACAGGTGGGATAAGGGTACGATTATGCTCTAGTTGCCCTATTAAATATTAAATCAATTAAAACCTGTTTATAGCAGACTCAAACACTGGCAGTCACCTTTGGGTAAAACACGACCTACTGATGTGACTCGCACAGCGAATGACTACGTCCTTCACATCACTTTAAAACCCTTTCAGAATTTATAAACGGCATCACGCAATATAGCTTTTAATACATCGTCCCAAGTGCCATTACCCTTTAAAGTCACGTTAAAAATTTAGTTTAAAGATTTCACTCGCATCAAAAAGTGCTCGCTCATGTCTATACTTCCAAGTCTACAGAAAATAAATACCACGCATCTTCAAGAATATTGGTTGGCACTTTGGTCGGGCGATGGAGTAGAGATTGGCTTCCAACTTATCAACTATTGATAGCATTTATCGTCTTTATCATTTGAAGAGCATCGCATGATCAGACAGACACAAAATGATAAACCGATAAAGTCCGAAGTGCACCACATCTTCAAACAGTTTTACTTAGTTTAAAAAAACCATTAGGTGTTGGATTCCCATTATTTGTAGACATTTAGCCAGAAATAAAAAACAAAAAGCCCGAAACACACGCTCTACAACCGTACAACTAGTTGTTTGTTTTTTGTGACTTACATGAGGTTACTTCAACGAACTTACTTGAGCTTACTTCATCGAACCATTGACGCCACTTACGAAAAATAAAGATTTACAAACCGTTATATACCAAATTGGCATTTGTGCTTACCTCATTGATGTCCCAAACAACAATCTTAGCACCTTGGTTCGCGAAAAGAAGTGCCAATTCCCTTCCTAATCCATGTCCACCACCGGTTATGAGAACAACTTGTCCGTGAATATTTTTAGGAGGTGGAGGAAACACCAGACTTACTAGCGCTTGAAAATGTAAAATGATCGCTTTCCATATAAACTGAAACAAATCAATAGTAAAGAGAGAAAGCTGGTAAAAAAATAAAATCATTCTCAACCGGTTCAACTACGACAACCTGTCACTCAAATAAACTTTGTAAAAGTGTACACCAAATGACTCCAAGAGACCGCCTTTTATCATTCTCAAAACCATTCAATAGGAACAAAGAGTATGCCTTGGAGGAATAGCAGTCATCCAATCCTGAGCGTCTTCGAATTTCCATCACATACACTACGCGAAACACACAATGGGTAATCTAATTAGCACAACCAGTTTCAGAAATTTACCTTGAACTTCGACTTGTTGAGATACTGGCCAACAGTAATGCCCAAGGAAAGTAGAGTAACAACAACAACAACAGGACTTTAATAACGTAGTAGAATTGATATTCTAAGCAGCAACACCTAAACGCCATGAACAAACAATATAGGGATTACCTCAAGCAATCTTTTTTTAATTGTCGATATTTTTAAACGTTGATATTTTAAAGTATAGTAACTGTACTTTCTATTCATGTCGGAACAAATAATAAATTCTGTTACATCATTTCCAACTAACCCATCTCCGTCATTTGGTGAATGACCCTACGTACGCGAACGGCTTTGGTAGCTAGCGTCACCACGTGTTGTTCTTCATCAACCATCTTTCACACTTTTAAAAACGACTCATTAAATTGGCGGGTTTTATTGACGTTCCTTCGTTTTACTTCATCTGATTACATTTTTATAATTGTGCTGCGGTAGATCTAACGATGAATTTGAAAAAATGTGATTTAGCCTTATAATTGTAGCAGGCGAGCTTCCGCCATTCTTCCTGTTCACTACCACCTTCACCATCCCTCCACACCACAGCCTATGGTTGCTACTCAACGTAAAGAGGATTGTACTGTCACCCCTCTCCACTGTCCCGAATTAACTACCTTACCTAAGTTATGGTGACTTTACAGTCTGTGACAGGGTCAGCTACTCAGTTGTCTCACAGATGCCAAGAACACAAACTGTTCCTTAGTATTCCCACACACCTAGCTGACGATCTGATGCTCCAACCCTTGGACATCTTTTAGGAGACAAGTACTTTTACTAACTCCAATGATGAAGCTTCTACACATGGGAATTTTGCCTATTTACATGTACAGTATGTTTACTTCATTTTACCACCAACCACCATGAACGTTTGCGTCAAATACGCAACTAGGTCTATGCAATGGTCGACTGAAAACAATCCAGGACACGTAATGCGAAGGAAGAACTCGTTAGGTCCATTGCGGGAATGCAAGTGGTTGGAAGCACCCAGGACAGGGGGATACCAAGGCAGACGTCAGAGCAGGTGTAACGTGTGGAGTGGACGGAGACCTGGTGGGCGATAGGCGAGAGTGGAGGGCTAGAACCCGCAGACCCAACCCTGCCACAAGCGGGATAAGGGTGTGATGACGATGATGAATGAAAATAATCTACAGTAATTCTTTATTTGTTTATCTCTTATCTACTGTAAATCTTTTCGGTAGATGAGGCAAAAGGCCCCGACAGGCTGGCGTCGGTGAAGTGCTCCAACGAAAAATAAGTACAGTATAGGGGTTGCAGCTTTGGTCGGCAGCTGGCTGCGTAAAAATTCCGTTCAATAGATCGCCCATGTGTCTATTCAGAGGAATAAAGATGGGTACCCGACCCTGCCACAGGCGGAAAAAAAGGTTGTAGATTTTGCTAATCTATATCTTTTCATTATGAAGCAGACTACAAATTTAGTGCTCTCTGCCTGCGTACAATAAACGCCGGATATTGACAACAAAGAATTGTTGAGAACACTAGAGTTGAGTGCTATAAACGAGATGGTTCGGTAATAGCTATTACTGCGTGTTCGGTCATACTTTTTCGTGACATGTTTTGGAATTGATACTAATAATACAAAATGGGGAAATCAAAGAAATTTAAAACTCGTGCGGCGGCTAGAAATTTGCCATTGTCGCAACAGATATTGGAAGACGAATCTGTGAAATCGAAACAGCGTGTAAAATCGAAACAAAACATCGCATACGATCCCGTGAGTTTTTCAACTTAGCGACTTGCATATATGCCTAAATCTCTATACGTTAGTACATTTTAGCTATATTGTTTGGATTTCTTCTTAATTTTTAGATGATAGACGATAAATTATCAAAGAAAATTTTAGATGAAGCTCGTAAGCAACGGGATGAACTCGAAGAGGAATTTGGGGCAACATCCAGGTTAGTATAAACACGTGTTACAAACATTGGTTCATTTCACGTGTAGGATCATTGTTAGTTTAGTAAACGTTCCATAACTTTCATTTTTAATCTGAAATCTCTTACAATTAAATACTTGTACGGTGCATATAAAATACGAAGTTAATGCATTCGTACCTTTGCTTTTAATGAAGTGGGCAATCATTTCATCCAAAACCCGTTCTCTCCACTGACAAAGATGGGGAATCAGAGTCAGAAGAAGACGCGAAATCAGAAGTATCCGACATCGATGGCTATTACGACTCTGTTGTAAGTAAAAAAGCAATATTAATCTCTTTAAATACAGCATGATGTCCATGATAGTATATCAATTAACATTATATCAATTTGCAGGAGATAAATGAAGAGGATGAAAAGGCTTTAAATCTCTTCATGAAGAAAGATGCTCCAGCTCGTCGTACACTAGCGGATATTATTATGGAAAAACTTACTGAGAAACGAACCGAACTGGAAGAGATATTCACTGGTGAGTTGAGGTTGTTCAAATGTGCATTATTATTAGCTAAATATGTATAATCGAATTAAAATGTTACAGATAAACAAAGTTTACAGCTAGCCAACTTAGACCCACGAGTAGTGGAAGTATTTAAAGGGGTGAGAGTAATTTTATCAAAATATCGCAGTGGAATGCTGCCGAAAGCTTTTAAGATAATACCTACAATGTCCAACTGGGAGCATATTTTGTACATAACCAAACCAGAGAAATGGACAGCCGCAGCCATGTATCAAGCTACAAGACTTTTCATTTCAAATTTGAAAGAAAACATGGCTCAAAGGTTACGATTAATCTTAAGTAATACAGTAGAAGCCGGTTATTGTAATCATGGACAATGTTATCAGTCAGTTATTGCTATCGCAATCAGTCAGTACCAAACGACATACGTACAGTTGATTTTCTTGTGCTTAATGACAGGGCCGTAACGAGGGCGTGGCGAAGAAGACGGGCGCAACTGGGTTTGGGGCGCAAAATGTTTTAAGTTTTTTGTCATTATTGGATTACGGGCAAGCGAAAGTTATACACTTGCCACAGGCGTTTCATACCCCCGTTACGGCACTGCTTAATGACATGGTTATCAAACATTACTAGTCCCACACTGATTACAATAAGCGGCGCTTACTGTATTTAGTCGTCTATGTAAATCTTAATGGTAAACATCTACTTTTCCTAGGTTCCTGAATTTGGTGTTACTACCTAGGATACGGGACGACATTGAAGAATATAAAAGACTAAATGTTTACCTTTACGCGGTAATGTATCTTTCACAGGGAAGAAAAGTGAGGTAGATAATAGACCGAAGTGATAGGGGGTATGTTATGAGAAGAGGGGGAGCAGACGGACAAGGCAGACCAAGAGAACAGCTTGTTAGGGTCAAGTATGACCCTGTGGGATGGACGGGTACCTGGCGTGGTAGAAAAGGAGATAGTTGACTGTCAGAGAACTCGTAGACTCGACACTGTCAGCTGAGGGATGATGATCTGGTCATATTGTGAGGGATTATTTTGGAAATGATTGATACTTATCAAAGGTTTCTTTTAATTCTAGGCCTTGAAGAAAGCATTGTTTAAACCAGGAGCGTTCTACAAGGGATTTCTGTTACCGCTTTGTTCAGTTAAGCGTTTTTCATGATCTGAAAATGTTTCTAGCGCTTCACCCCATAGAATTGTGATTTGTAACTATTGTATTGTAGAGTGGCAATTGCACATTGCGTGAGGCGATCATTATTGGCAGTGTGCTTGCAAAGTGCTCTATTCCCGTTCTACACAGTTCAGCAGCAATGCTGAAACTTGCTGAAATGGACTACAATGGTAGCAATAGCGTTTTCTTAAGAATATTACTAGACAAGAAATATGCTTTACCATTCAGAGTTATTGATGCTCTAGTTTACCATTTCTTGAGGTAAGCGTTGTGTACCAGTCATGCCCATTGGCGATTCAAAAATTGCTGGCTAAAAATTTTTGAAATCTTTCCCTGTTTGCATTGCCATCAGATTTCAACATGATCAGAGAACACTTCCGGTATTATGGCATCAAGCTCTGCTTACTTTTGCTCAACGTTATAAGGAGGATATATCTAGTGAACAGAAAGAAGCCTTACTAGAACTCTTAAAACATCAAAAACATCACCTGATTACTCCAGAAATCAGGAAAGAATTGCAGAACTCCAAATGCAGAGATGAAGAAGTAACTGCTATGTCGGTGGACGGATAAAGCAATCTGAAATAGTTTCTTCAGAAATATTTAATCTTGGTTTAAATAAACTCAAAAAAAGAAATTTCATAAATTTCAATGTCTCATCAAACTCACATTTACTTTCACATAAACGCATCCAAGTACAGTTCCATAACTGCTGAAACAAATTCTTTATAAGGTATTTTTAGTTAATATTAACATTTTGTATGTACGTCACACGTTACATGGAATGTAAAAACCCATGATGACTTTTTCTAAGGCTTTCATTTAAACCAATTTCAACTGTGAACCTCTAGATAACAACTATCGAAGGAAACCGAAGTTAATAAAGATAATGCAACTGCTAAAGAGCCATAAAGATCACAGAGTTAGCATATTGAGAATTGTTACAATTCAATAAGGGGACAAAAGGAGACCTACATTGAAATGATAAGAAGGAATGTGACAGGAACATGAAATTAGTTTTTCTTACTTTCCGACTTATGAAGCAGCAGACAGAACAGATAATTTACGCCCTACAGAAGGCACCCAGTATACTGTAAGTAACCATCACACTACTGACTAACACAATGTATTTAACTTTCTAAAAAAAAAAGGGGGGAAGAGAGGCAAGAACTCTAGTTGTTTGGCGAAGTGTCAGCTTTGCAAAAAATGACATGGGAACAGAGTATACAAAACAAGCAATGAGAATAAATATTTTAGCGATTTAATGCGCATTTCTTCCATAATTATCATTATCTACCAATAATAGGTAAAGCGAGCATTCCTCCACTTATACAACTTCAAAATAGCCTCTACATATGACAAAGATAAGTCATACTAATTAGCTGTCATTAACAAGTCGACCATTATATGCAATCTACCCCAAGCAAAGATGTACCAACAAACCAAAAGTCATTTTCGTAATCGGGGGAGGAATTCAACTTATTTCAAGAACTAAGTAGGAGATACTAGAGCGAGACAATCAGTGGCCCTACCCCTGCTCTCTCTCTTTCCAAACCACTTATTCTGATTCCAGAGTCAGTTCACAGCAGACACACTGAATACATTCCCACCAGCTAACAACGCCCAGTAGTAAAGAGGAAGAGAAGAAAGATAAGGTTTCCTTTCTCACAATGACCAAACTAAATGTAAACAAACTGGAAATGGCGGCATACATATTCCATGACAAGAAATCTGACAATATATAATTTTCTATAGCCACATGACTAGATTAGAAATAACTAAAGACATGCGGAACTCAGGTTGAAATGGATGAGAGTTGTACTGACAAACAATCATGATTGAGGTCTCCTACAAAGAATTCTTTAATACTAAAAAAACTCGCTTGTATTTAGCAGATTACCTTAATGTGAATGCACATATACAATTATTTCCTTGTTATGTCACGGTATGCAGAAATAGAGGAAAGTTAAATATGATCATAATTGCTTTGTTTTTTACACAAAAAAAGAAAACATCTCTACATTCCCATCAGTCACACATACTTGCCACTGTGGATGAAACTTTTCACGCGCTATTTCACAATTTCGAAATGTGAGTTTACTTCTTAGAAGGGGGAGTCTGTTTTAATTGGAGAATGATTGATCTCATTCGAGAAACATCTTTGGTGTTCTTGCTGGATTTTGGATTGAAATCACAAAGTTTAGCTATGTGTTCCCATTCCTGGCCTGGCACGTCAGCTTCTCGATCCATAACGTATTCCTTTTCAGCATTTCTGAAATAAAAATGATGCACGTCAACGAAAATCACGCAATATGAAGTAACATCAAAGTTATATGGTGGATATGTCAGAATTTCCTCTCGCTAGTTCCATATTACGCAAAATCACAACAGGAGGCGCATTTGTAAACAAAACTAATAAGGTTCAAATGATTAATACGGGTCTTAAACGATTACTACAGTCATCAGCAAATACTAGTGTTATATGGAAACTAACATTCTAACAATTATTTTTTTTTGCCTTTTTTATGATATGTGTACAGGTTAACAAAGGGTAGTAGTATTAATGGACTACTTACTTGGACGCTTCCCTAGTGTTGTAGTAATGTAAAACAAAACAGAATAAAAAAATCAATCACGAATTCAAACACAGTACATGGAAATTGTATGACAAACAGAGTACGTCAAAAGTTCACAATTTAAAGTCGTATATTTTGTTTTCTAACATATCAGCAATGTTATCAGATTGTAAGAGCTCTAAAATATCATTTACCCATAAGATACTGCAAAAACAAGTTACATTACAAGCATAGTATTGAAACACCCTTAAACTTTCAAGTTTCGATACGATTATCAGGCAATAAGCGTTAATAGGGGTCCCAGTTAATGCAATGGAGTAATAAAATTGAATTAATTTCTATCATGTAAAATCATCATCTGTGACACTCCCACTAAAAAAGAGTGAAATGTTAAGATGTGGCTAAAACCTCACATTAGTCTTTTTTGTTTGCTAAGTCATACTTCAGATAACGTCAATGTGCTCTCACCTGTTCTGAACTCTAGTCTTTTCTATTTGTTCTGCGTGGTGCTTATACCATTCATCCAATTCCTTACGCGCGTTTTCTCTGAGTTCATCTTTCTTCCTCCCCTCTTCAGCATCTGAAATCAAATATGCCACAAAGTATTACCCAGCATCTTACCTTTTAATCTGCCACATCATTAAACAACACTCACCCTTTTCATGCAACATCTTTTCTTGCTCTTCCTTCCACTTGCGTATTTTCTCAGGCACTTCTTTAGACCTCTGCGGTTGAATTATAGGCAAAGATTGCTGCTGGTCTAACTCCTCCGCATCATTTGGTCCATTCATCTGAAATGTTGAAATGGAGATATTTTAGCTTCAACTATTCTAATTTTAATTTATTATAAGTGACTTTACCTCATTAACCACTGTAAATCCATCAAAACTGCCTGTAATAAAAAATAAAAAGGAAATTAGATGTCAATTATACTAAATATACTATATAATTGAAAAATAGGTCATTAACTTTAGACAGTAGCAAAAGTGCGCTAATGTAATAAAGTCTTTAAAATATAAGGAATTATTTAATATTTTAATATGTGGCCCAAAGTAATCAAGCGTTACATCACATCATAATGTTTGCAAGTTAGAATCCGCCCCCAAAACTATTCCAATAGTCTATACGTTAACTGTTCCTTTTTAAATACCAATGTTGTTAAGAAGTAAACAGTAACGCAATTATACGAATCAAACTTTTAAAAATGCTATCATATGGGAAATACTAGGAATGAGGAATATAAACGCCGGTTAACCGAGATCACAACGTCACTTTAAAAGTGGAAGATTTTGACGCGTTCGGCCAAAAAATAATCACCTGCTTCGAAGTCGGTGCCGCCATTGACGATGAAATTGTCATCTTCCAAACCAGCTAATTCATCTTGTTCCCTTGCTAAGAAATCCGCTGCCGGATCTTCATCTGTTATTACATGATTACCGAAGTTATCATCAAATCCGTTGAAATCAGCCATGACGACGGACTTAAATTATCAACCTTTAATGACTACGTAGAGCAGAGAAAGATGACCTTTCTTTCACTAACTTGCGAACTCATATAGAATCCCACCTACGGGAAGTTGCCATCACGTGACTTCCAAGCAGTTTAATAATAGCACTCCAGTCTAGTCAAATTAAAAACAGTATAGAGGATGGGGCAGTTCACAGTTTACATTTGCACAAATTTGGGTTACTGAAAGAGGAATTGCAAAATTAAGAGACCTATATGAATTGCCCACATGGACGACTGAAGGTTTTCCGAGGCCTCTATATATTTGTTGGCCCCTCCTTGCGCTGGGATTCGGTTTGAGCGGCGGCTGTATTGCGTTGGACACACCCGTTCTCGTCTGATTACTGAAGTTAAGCAACACAATCCCGGGTAGTACTAGTATGGGTGACCGCTTGGGAACACTGGGTACTGCTAATACCCAAAGCAAAGTGTCTGTGCAGACTCTGCATTTAGAACTACGCGGTGGACGGGGCTCTAATGACCATTGTAGTTGAAGGGCCCTAAAACCCCAACGAAATGGTGGTGCCGGTTTGAGCCGGCCATGGTATGATGGTAACCCAGGATCATGCATTAGTTGAAAATGCGCCCCATTGACGCAGTGAAGGAGGAGCAATTGTTGCATTGCCCCCCCCCAACAGGCGGCTCGTGGGGCAGGCAAACCTAGGCGGCTGCCTAGGGTGGCAAACTTCATTGGCGCGGCCAAATTACAGAGGTACTTCCTTGCCATGGTCATTTAATGCCTTGGTCATTTAAAATCTTCATAGTCCAGGGGTTCCCAAACTTCTCTGATTGGTGGGGCTTTTTCTAAATGTTGGGTTTTTTCGAGGCGCCTTGTTGCAGAGCCTTAGCAATGCATTGACATTGGGACAAATGCCAAGGGCGTGAGGGACGCTCGGACAGTTTAGAACTGCATTAAAGTTAATGGGGGCGGCAATGGACCCACTTGCCTAGGGCGCCTAAGGATCACGAGCCGGGCCTGCTCCCCTGGATCCGCCTCTAAATGCAATTATGCAACTAGCGCCCCCGCCCCCCCCCGAAATGTTGCCTTTCTCAAGGAACATTTTGTTGACCATTTGTTAGTAAAATCACCAAAGCCCGGCATTAACCTATGTGCACCCCTGTGTGTATGCAGGGAAGCTGCAGTGCACCATTCAGTGTGGGAAAATGGCACTCCCTTGCAGCTGACAACGCTCCCTCTAGCTACTCCCCTTATTTTGCCCTGTTGCAGCGTCATGTCCAGACTTGCGTGGGCACTCCTTATAAATTACTCAGGCGTTGTCCATGTCACTAAATTCTTGCCAAAAGCGCACTCTATTAACAAGAATAATTTTCATTTATTACCAATCCGAGTCACATGCAAAGTCTGTCTGTGAACTAGGCCTTGAAAAACGACCTTTCTGAGGGTCCACCCAAGTGACTTTTCTGGGGCATAAGGCTTTCATCTCAGATATCCTTAACTTCTACAATTCCACCTAAATAGTACCTAAAATCTTCGTAAAGCCCTCTAAGAAATTCAACAACGGTCTGTGGTTGAACTGTAAATGAAAAAGAATTCATTTAATTTTAAATTTGATAACGAGCGAAGGTCAAAAGGCCCTAAATTCATGTCAGTTATGACAACTGAAATCCATATTCCACGTACCTAAAAATGTCTTATAAACTGCTGTTATTTTACGAATCAATGGCCGTGACCCATGTGGCCATTTTTCGAGTTCAGCAGTAAATCGAGTCAGTATTTTACTAAATGTTTCTGCATAGCACATACTGATCTTACTATCAGGAATTGCAGAAATTTTGGAAGACAGACAATTGAAATAACTTTTGGCACATTCTTCCATATCCACGGATTTGCACCACTGCCTTCCTTGTCCAGGAAATAATATTTCACTTTTATTAGGATGTAATAACGGAGATGACAGATCCATATCGTAGACTGTAAATAGTTTAGTATCTGCTGAAAATAATTATAAAATTTCCTTATTTCCTAATTGCCACCACCACCACCTTACAGTGGCGGATCAGGGGGAGCGCTTCACAAAAAGTGCGTCCCAAATATTTTTAAATATTCAGAATCCCTTAGTATAAATCTAGCTAGCAATTATAACAGGTCCTCTACTGCCCCTTGGACAATGTCCTATCTTCACTGGTTTAGCCAACTACAGATTGGACTGGCAGTATAGCAATGGGGATAGCAATGCAAAAATGCCTCATTAGTTGCGCCACATTGAGGCACTGCTCGCCCCATTGCTCCCCCCTCTAGATCCGCCCCTGCCACCTTATTTATATCTCGACAGCTAGGAAATTGACGTGGGGGAGTCACTTGCACACAGTGCCGAATTAAGATTCTTGTTTTGGACCCCCAGGTCGAAGGGTTAAAATGGAAGCGCTGAAGAGGGATTCCTAAATACTGAAATCGCCTTTTATCGAGCAAAGGACCTTAAAATGGTATGATGAATGATAACCCAATCATGGATATGCAAATATCGAAATGTGCGATAGTTTCGGACAGAAAATTAAGACTAAAGTACAGCTTGAATAAAACTAGGTCTTTTCGAGGCAGGGGCGCATCCAGCTGCAGATCAGGGAGGCGACAGCACTTCAAAAAAAGTGCGCTGAGCACAGTGCAAAGAGGCACTGAGGGAGAGCAATTGTTGCATTACTCCCTCCCCCGGATCCGCCCGTGCTTCGAGGTCCTAGACTCGGATTTACGTTGCCTATACGTAAATCAGGCACTGCTTGCACACCAGACGGATTGCACCCCATCCGCTATTTGAATATACTAATTTCCATTACAGCTACTTACCATCTAAAATTATAGTTGAAGAAACATTTGAATGATATGAGTACAATCTGTCGCAATCAGCTTCGTTTATGTGGGAATTTAATGTAGCGTTTGACTTGAAAGCATCAATGGCTTTGACATCCCAATACAACGTACTCCAACAGTAAGGTGAAAGGTCATGCTCTCTATTAATAGATTTCATTAAGAAAAACCATCTTTGAATCTTGTATAATACTTGATATAAATGAGTGTTGCAATATTCTTCAGTGCATTGATTCACTACACGAAAATAACAACAAAATTTTTCACAATGAGCACGACAGACTGGACATAATCATCATCACACCCTTATCCCGCTTATGGCAGGGTCGGGTCTGCGGGTTCTGGCCCTCCACTCCTGCCTATCACCTACCACGTTTCAATCCGCCCCCAACACACTATCATACTCGCTCGTGCAACCTGCTCCCACGTCTGCATAGGTCTTTCCCTACCCCGGGTGCTACCAATAACCTGCATCCCTGTAATGAACCTAACCAGCTACTCCTCCCTCTTCTCATCACATTCCCATACCACCTCAATCTATTCTCTCTCATCTATTCCGTGATGTCCCCCACCCCAAATATTCTCATTTTTAATTCTGTCTGCTCTGGGCACCCCACTCTCATTTCAGGTATCCTCATTCTATTGTCATGCCTCTTTCGCGCTGCTCAACACTCTAATCCATATAGCATAACTTGTCTAACGACTGCTCAGTAAAATTTTCCCTTTAACCTTGTTGGGACCCTCCTTTTGTTTGTGTTTTAAGGCCTTTCAACTACAAGGTCATTAGAGCCCCGTTCAAAGTGCACCATTGTGTTGCTTAACTTCAGTGATCAGACGAGAACTGGTGTGTCCAACGCAATTTGCCGCTCTTGGGACCCTCCGATCACACAGGACTCCACGTCATCTACCCTACATGGAACCTATAGGTCACATCGGAATCTATTTTTCCATTTCTTTGGAGCACAACATACTAGATGTTGAGGAAGAATCAGAGAGAAGCGAGGAGGAGCTGTTAGGTACATCACAGGGATGGAGACAGCAGATGGGACAAAGGTAGACCAAAGAACGGAGAGACAGGGTGGGGTGAACGGAGTGATGGTTGTCAGTTGGAGGGGCAGAGAGTTAGAATTCGCAGTTCTGCCTCTACCATAGACGAGGTAAGGGTCTGATGACGAATGAGCATAACAAACTAATGTTGTTCAAGGGGTGAATGAGGAAAAAAGGCGATTAGTGGTCAGAGCACCGTCATGTCTCAACGGCAGGGATTTGAACTTATTTCGTCCTATATCAGGTGGAAACCAAATCAATTCCTGTATGTACGTGGGACAAAATCTTTGAATAAAATCGCCATTATAGACTAATGGTATTATTTTACAGAGAAGAAATAGTTACATTTAGTGCGGTGCAAAATATCTTGAAAAAAGCTGGTCAGTAGATATAATCGATTGTGCTTTTCCGCAATACAGTTCAATGACAGGATACTTTTGAATCTGTGGAGAAATCCAACCGCAGCTAATTCATTTGAAGCGCGAGAGAGAACTCTGGCAAAGGTCCCAACGTCACTGGTGAATTTCTCTAGAAAACCAAGTATAACAAATAATTACTACGCATATAATTCATTTTCAGATATTCATTATACCCCAATTGGAGCCTTCCTGGATCGATCAGTTTGGCTGTGTGCTCCTGATCGCAGGTACGATTCTATTCAAAATTTGGTTAGTTTGGCGACGGGCTCTCTAGTTCTGACAATAATATACCTACACCAGGGAGGGGTTTAGCTCCTCTGCAAGTGTTGTAAGTGCTTTGTTGCCAATCAATTTTTCGCTATGTAGAAAGGATTCTTTTTCTTGCAGTGGAACCACGTACAGTAGCTTCTAGCCTGAAAGAAATCACCGACCTCGAACAGGATAGAGCCTTCAACCACGAAATTCAACCAGCGCATTATCATTGAATCACCGAGGTGGGCTTTTATTGATTAAGTCGATTTCTTTCAGGCAAAAAAATCCCTCCAAATGCTGACTATGACTGTTATCACTTTTGTGACACGGTATAGAGCATGCTTTTAGGTTTCCCCACTTAGAATCGCCAATTTCGGCCAGGGACGAACCTGCGTTCTTTCAGCTCAAAAGTGGCGAGTTTGACTCCAGCGAGCTGAAAGCTGTATGTGTATTTTAATATACAGTAACTATTATTTAAACAAGCCAAAATACTAACCGTTATGGATTTCCCCGATGATATTTACTCCTGCAACGATTGTATCATAATCAAATTATTAATGAAATGCAATTCTGTAATCGAACAGCAACCGTTGAATGTTAAGAAATAGAATTCGATTTTTTAAATCTTACAATTCTTAAAGAAGAATTCTTTTCAAAAAAGTCAATACATACAATATGTAAAGTTGTAAATTTACGCATATCAGATTGTCTTACCATATTCAGAATTCAATGATTTCCGTTCACCTTTCATAATATTAAATTCATAATTCAAAATAGTGATATTCACGTCGTCAGGAATATTCCCACTAGAAGCATGTGTGATGATTGAATTACTCCATATCCACACGAACAACAAAATCCATAACTTCATTATCAATAACATTAATTAACCATAATCTAGTATGAGTAAGTAAAGTTAAGAATATTTAAAAATTACAGTATGACAAATTAATATCTCAGGCGCCCTTTGATGCTAAGTCTATTTCGGAATAAATCCCGATCAGAGTTATCACCAACCTGAAATTAGTTCGAATTTGAACGTCATCTTTCTGGTTCAGAGGACTTTTAGAATTTTATTGGTTGGTGTTTTTAGGGCCCTTGAACTACAAGGTCATTAGAACCCCGTCCACTGATTAGTTCTAATGCAGAAACTGCACAGACCCTACACTAATGCGACGATTTTTGGGTATTAGCGTACTCAGTTTTCCCAAGCAGCCACCCATGTCAGTATTAACTGGGGTTGCGTTGTGATCCAGGGATGGGTCTTGACCACTCCCAGAGAAACCTTAAAAGGTGCACTTGAGAACATTTGGCCAGTTACTGTATATAGTGTCATCATTATAGACATACCCTTATCCGACCTGTGGCAGGGTCGGGTCTGTGGGTTCTAGTCCTCCACTCCTAATTTCACCCACCAAGTCCCCGTCCACCCCACATACTACCATGTCCTTACGAACAACGTCTGCATTTGTCGCCCCTTGGCCGGGTGGATGGAGAACCACCTGCATTCCTGTAATAGACCAAACGAGCTCCTGAATAGTGTCTCTGAGAAAATTAGTCTTTTAACTTCATTTTGAGTGCAGTCGAGGGGCGTGGAGACCGGCGAGCACGGGTTTGGTGGCGCCGATTTACCTTTAAAAAAGGCGGGCATAGGTTAATTAAACAAGAGGTCCCATCTGAGGACTAGAATTACACGGTAATGAATTTTTGAAATGTCGCGGGCATTGTGGCAACAGTTAAATCCAAGTTGACTTTTTTTTCTAGGCATCCCTCGATCATGCAGTTATTTCATACATCAACTACAGAATATCAGGGTTTGGGATGTAGCCCTACTATAGATATCTATAGTAACCTTGGTCCTACCGTCCTTTCTTGTCGGAAGTTAATTCTTTATCAGACGTGATGCAGACGTCACGTCGGTATCATCCGCTTAAGCGTATCGTATTTTGTGAAATTCCCTTTGCAGAATCGGCCATTTACTTAAACCGGTGCTCACGAGTTCCGTCTTTCGTATGTGTTTGTGTTAAAGAAATCTTGCAAATCTGGACTGTGTTTGATTTCTGCAAAATACCTTAAAGCAAGAAAAAACAAATTAGTTGAAATCATGGCTAATGTCAAAGTTGACTCGGTTTTAGCAAGTCTTCCGAATGACATAGAGAAAGGAGGTTGGTTAATCTCTGAATTATAATTAGAAAAACTTATAAATGCTGAATATAGAGGGAGGATACTGCACGATTTTTTATTAGAAATCATTTAATTGCTGAAATTATAAAGCTAATACAACCACTTTGGGGCAATTTAAAGCGAACTATTTTTTTTTATATATAATTTTAACCCTGATTTGAAATTAGCCTACGGACATTGAGTATTGCAGACACCAAAATTGGTTTTGAACGGTTTTTCAAAGAAAGGGGGAGTGGCACACGCACACCATTATATAAACAATAAATCTTATGCAACTTTAGTTAATTTTTTTTCATTCACCTAATAGTTTAAAGTTTTGAAAAGATTAAAATTTTGATTAATGTCTGTTGCAGATGTTGTTGCAGCAACTAGTGTTTTGCAGCAGAAAGCAAATGATATACGCACACAGAGGGTCAATTGGCAGTCCTACCTGCAGTAAGTGGTTGTTTAAGTCAAGACACATTATTTCACATGAGACTATAAAAAAATGTGAGTTATCATTAAATTTTAGAAGTCAGATGATCAGTGATGATGATTATAACTTTATTGTTGCTTTCGATAATGCATCGTCGGAAAAGAGAGAAACGATTTTAAAAGACCATCGTCTTCAAGTACCTATTTTATACTCTCTTAAAGTTGTCTTCATTCCTTTGGAGGCATTAATTTAACTTTATTGATTTGTTGTTTACCAGTGTGCCAAAACATTTATGAACCTTCTTGGTCATATTTCTAAGGATCAAACAATTCAGTATGTCTTAACATTAATTGATGATATGTTACAGGTAAATAATAGTTGAAAGTTAAAAAATTCAAACTAACATGTTATATCCTAATAACCATAATATGATTGGGGAAAATTTTTAGGAAGATAAAACTAGAGTGGAAATCTTTAAAGAGTATTGCCGCAAGATGAAAGAATCCGTTTGGGGTCCATTCCTAAATCTACTCAACCGTCCTGATGGTTTTATCATGAATATGGTAACTATTAAACTGAATGTTATAGTTACCTTCATAAAATATTAAGTCTTCTTGAGATAATATTTATTATGGTTTAGACAAGTAGAATTGTGGCAAAGATTGCTTGCTGGAGCAGAGAACTAATGGATGGTTCCGACCTTAACTTCTACCTGACTTGGCTAAAAGATCAATTGAAGATTCCTGTAATTATCGTAAATTTTAATTACTTAGTTACCTGCTTATCAATAATGGCTAATATTCTGTGATGAACTTTAAGGGAAACGAGTATATTCAATCAGTTGCTAGATGTCTACAGATGATGCTGCGTATTGATGAGTATCGCCTTGCCTTTATCACTGTAGATGGAATATCAACGTATGTTATTAGTTTAATATTAAAATTTGAGTTTGCTTAATTTGGTACACACAAATGTATTTTTGTTGTTGTTAATAGGTTATTGAATATTTTGAATGGAAGAGTCAATTTTCAAATTCAATATCAGCTAATCTTTTGTTTATGGGTGTTAACTTTTAACCCTGCTCTGGCTGAGAAAATGAATAAGTAAGCCTCTTACTATCTAAATTTCATAAAAGTATTTAAAATTAATATTATTTATCGGACCTAGGTTTGGTATAATTCCGTCATTAGCTGATATCCTGAATGAAAGTGTTAAAGAAAAAGTGACCAGAATTATTTTGGCAGTTTTTAGAGTAAGTGCAATAATCATTTGGTTATCAAATGTCATAAGCATTTAACTCTTCTTCTCTATCCAGAATTTGGTAGAAAAACCAGAGAGTTCTGAAATTTGCTGTAATAATGCAGTCGCAATGGTGCAATGCAAAGTGTTAAAACAACTAGACATTCTACAGGGACGAAAATTCGATGATCCAGATATTGTCGAAGATATTGAATATTTGACTGAGAAACTGCAATCCAGTATACAAGACTTAAGGTTAATTAACATATATCAAGATACTGCAAAAGTAAAATTTCAATTCGAAGACAAGCTTACAAATTTTTTTTAAAGCTCCTTTGATGAGTATTCGACCGAAGTCAAATCTGGAAGATTGGAATGGAGCCCTGTTCATAAATCTGAAAAATTTTGGCATGAAAATGCAAGTCGTTTGAATGACACCAATTATGAACTGATAAAGTAATGTATTAAAATCAGTTTGGAGATGTTTTCAGCTTACATTCCAGCTAATGATTTTTTTTTTTTTTTTTTTTTTTTTTTTTTGAAAAAAATTTCAGAATCTTAATTCATTTATTGGAATCATCGCAAGATCCAAAAGTATTGTGCGTCGCGGCACACGACATCGGGGAATACGTTCGTCACTATCCTAGAGGCAAACAGTAAGTTGTCTCAAATTCATTTATGGAACTTGAGTATGTTAAAACTTAAATTTACCTCATAAGTGGAATATTCAGGGACACTGTAATATGTAGCTACTCAAAGTAGGAATTAGTTTGGTTTATTTGGCAAATTGACGTCAGTGGTTTAGCCTTGTAACTTACCAAAATTATGGAAAGAAATTGCCTTCTCCGTGTAGAAACAGTTTTCAGGTGCTGAGTTTAATTACATTTTCTTATAGTGTTCTGGAAAAGCTTGGAGGAAAGCAAGTGGTGATGCAGCATTTGACTCATGAAGACACAAGTGTACGCTATCAGGCTTTGCTTGCTGTTCAGAAATTAATGGTACACAACTGGTGGGTTCCGTTTCCAATTCAACTCATTTAATAAAATGGTTCTTTCGCAGGAAAAATACTAAAAATGCCAGTTTTTCTTCTTAGGGAATATCTCGGGAAGCAGATGGAAAAAGAGACTTCTGGCGCCCCTCTAATTTCCAAAGCAGGACCCTCTGTTGCTGCAAAGGCCTAGTTTTCAATTAAATATTAAAAAAAATTATTTGACATCTAGAAAAATGAAATTTTATGGAAATTTCTAACCAATCACATCCTGTTGTTGCAGCGAAATTGTACTTATGGTTGTAAACAGCTAATTTCATTGTTAAAGAAACACTGTAGTTCGAATTACTATCAAAGATGTTGTCTTTTGAATATTTCATTACTTGAGGTTGTCGTATTTCTGTGATCACTGTTACAGTATCACTGTAACTAAAAATATGAAATTATTCCCAAGAAGATTATTTTGGGGGTTTACATAAGCTGCCTCGAAAACAAAAACATTCCTAATTTGTATATATAACTAGTTAAAGTATCTTATGTTCGTAATTTTGCAAAGCAATGCAATTACTTAAAATTTTTGATAGTAGATATGTAATTAGTGTATAGTTGGGCATAATAAAAAGTTAACATCGAGTGGTTGCAATCTCTAATCATTTGTATTTTCATATGACAAGTATTAACATAAAGATAACTAGGTCTTGCATGAGAAAGATAAATATATATTAATATGATAAATTGCACTTAATTATAAATGGCACAAAATGCATCAAAATATACAACACAAGTCATTCGAAGATGTGTTAAGATAGGACTATAAGATGTACCAGAAATTCTGGTGACAAACGGGGTAAAGTATTAGAAAATCAATAAAACTTTTACGTATAAAATTATCTAAAATTTTTAGTGTCATTTCAACTGAAACAGTAATATTTGTCAGAAATTCATTTTGATCGATTCTGTTTCCCCCGTAAAGAATTTAGTTAACTTAATTTGGCCCCACTGATTTGGAGAATAATTTAACGAACCATCATGACTATGTGGTTAACAAAAACCACAAATGATGTCAACAAAAGTTAAGTTAGGATGACTGTTGCCCTACTTATTAACAGAATTACAAATTCCTTCATTTCATATTCATAAACATGAAAAATACTGCACCAGGTTCGGAAAGTCGAGGCCAGATAAGATAGGAAGGAACAGTAGGAAATTATGAGGCATGGGGCACAAAGTCGAAACAAAAATTGTGGACTCGTTAAAACAAAATTGAACTCAAATAATTTGATAGAAATGAAAGCACATTTGGTATTGACAATGAGTAAAAATGTTACGCAAATTGTAAAATGTTATTTGATATAAGAGCGCGGAACTCAACGCTAAGATCCAATTGCTGCAGCCCTAGTAACATTAAACAGTAAAACCTCTTTACAATGGCCAGTTATGTTGCGGTCACTTCCTAACGGTGGCTAGTCATACCGTCTTAAAATTATGAAAAGTTTAATGCAGTGAAATGCATGACGTTTTTCTTCTTGATTAGGTCCCAAACAACCACACTAATAGTTCATCATCATCATCATCATACCCTTATCCCGCCTGTGGCAGGATCGGGTCTGCGGGTCCAATGAACATGCTCTGATTGGGGGCACCCCAACCGGGCGTCCGGAGCCCGCAGGAAATATTGGTTGAATTGTCTGTGGGGGGATGCCGGCCTACCCCACTGTTCCAACACCACATTACACAACCAAAACAGAAATTTTTGGCAGGTAAATTAATGCTTTGTTGGTTAAGGCTAATAATTCACCTAAAATACTATTAATGTCGTGAGAGGTGCAATAGAAGCTACAGTTTCATGAAAGGTCGAAAAAAAAAAAATCCTGTAAGGAGTCAATAAATGGAAAAAGGTTGAGAACCCCTGACCTAGATTAAAAATTATAATGAGGTTTTACTATGTTGAAGTGCTTTTATAACCATGATTACTAACGATTCAGGTCTTGGATACTGAATGTTTGGCCAATAGATAAAAGGATCAATCCTTTATGTATATCCCAAATTTTTTGATCTAGTAAATGCATATCAAACATGACTGTCCTTAATTATCACAACATTCCCAATCTTTGCATAACAAATAGTTGAAACATTATTAATAACATAAATTTACTAACAATAAACAATGACTAGAGATGTGAAGTCATCATCCTATCAGTCCTCTCCTTAACAAGTAGCTTGCATAATAATAACAATAATAATAATAATAATAATAATAATAATAATAATAATAATAATAATAATACTGTCATTTACTAATCATCTCAGTTACACATATAGAACAACTTTTTACCCAAGTACACGCACAATATGTTAGGCATATCGTAATTTATAAAGGAGAATTCTGTAAACGTTTCTAAATTCCTTACATCTTTATAACGACATAATAAAATTTGATTCCATTTCCTAATTGGCATCATAAAAATGATTGCTACTACCAATTTAGTACGGAAAAATTGATCATTATCATCTTTGGGTGAATGAAATGTCATCTGGCATTAATACAACAAATTCAATCGTCAGATTGTATAATTTGTAGCGTACGATAAGGGATTCACGATTAGACTAGCTAAGAAAAATTAATCAGATGAACTGGGATGAAAGGGTTGGATCAGCGCTAATGGGTTTAACTTGAAGGATAGGTAAGGAGTCACCGACCTCACTTCCTTGCTTTCCAGTTCAATATTAAAGGGCTCTATTGTCTAGAAAAGTTTTTACTTTGACTAACCATGATTAATTCCAAAATTCTTCTTCTGGAAAACCAGAATTTTCAATTATAAATATGAAAAACCCTGCGTTGCTTACAAGAGATGATATAGTGATTAAGGAAATAGAAGATTCAATAAAGTAATATCTTGACTCTTAAATTATAACAAATAAAAAATTCTCACAAGTGTCTCGTTCTCTATCTGATTTTCAGAAATTATGCTTATCAAAAAATCGTGTACACATTAATCTGTAGTTTCAGTTCACATTGATAATTGGTGCTCTGTATGTACCTTAATTATTATAACACTAAACGACATCATAATTACAGTAATTCTAAACATCAGTTTGTAAAACTATATTCTGGATAACAACAGTTATATGGTCTCAGTCTTGTCTTAAAGACTCTGGGTAAATGACAACAATGGAACTACACTGAATGTTCCATTAATACTGCTTCAATGATTAGGATACCAATATCTGTTGCGGTGATTCTTCATTATCACAGCTTAAACTTTGGTTATACCTACCTTTAAAACAAATGTATTAAAACCAATTTTATGTTCTAACCTTCTGTGGTGATGTTGAACGTGGATCAGAAAATTTGGAAAATCCATTAGATATTTGCATTGAAGATTTTTCATTTTGTTCAAATATTGTATCCGATTCCAAATCAGAATCTGACACCATGACACTATTATGTTGAAGCTTTCCTGTACATTACAAGAAAAAAAATTAGATTCTTAAACGTCAAAAAATGCAATAGGTGTTATCAACACTAAAAGTATTGTGAAATGAAAAAATACGGCAAATGTGTGCAGTGCATAACAAATAGAAACATACCTTTAGTCACTAACAGAGCTTCTTTATCGCTTGCGATATTGTCTAAGAGAGTGTACTTGTGTTTTCGACGATGTCTGGAAATCCCAATTCTGAATGTTTACATCAATAAAGACCGTCAATCTCCGTCAGTAGTGTAACGTTTAGTTAAAAACTTTGATTTTAACAATTCTTACCTAGAGGGCATCCTTGGTTTTCTTTGTTTCCTGAAAGTAACCAAATAAAATTTGTCATAAATCTTTATTAAATGTTATTATAAGCAGGAAAAGACAGCATCTTACCAAGAGCAGACGCACACCAGACCCCAAGATAACGAGCCAAAAAATAAAAGAACAATAAAAAGAACTATGCATACATATAAAATGCTCCAATCTGAAAAATATTAAATCACGTTAGTAGGTTATATAAACGTCCGATTAACTTGAAGTGCGTGAATTGGATGACAGCGCTGTACAAGAGTAACCGGATGATGATTTAAACGCCCTGAAGGTCTTAAAAGAATGAACTCGGTTCACCAAAATTAATCCTTTTTCAGCTCAAAAAAGTTGCTAATATCATTATAAAGTCCCTTCTTGCTCTTTAAGTGAAATGTATCGATACTTTCTTCCTAAGCAGTATAGAGATAAAAGTATCACTTCAAACTAGGCTTATTTTTCTTTTCCCTTTCAAATGTCAGGTGTCTGCCATCCTGATTCTGCTACCATAAACCAAGATAATCGGCCATAACATACAAAATTTGAGAAGTCAATAAATGTCCCACACATATGAGACGTCATCATGTTCTCTCAATTCTTGGCAAAAGATAGTCATTTCAACATGATGTAAAAAGAATTCTACTTTTTTCATTAAGATTGCAGCTTTCTTATTTTGATGGCGTATCATATAGTAGGCTGATTAATATTCAAAAGCATACCACAGTTACTTTCTCCATCGCCAAAGTAAAATTTAAAAAAATTTTCCATCCAGAATGCTTCACAAACACACCGTTTCGTAAACTGATCACAAGCGCCATGATTCGAACAGTTATTCTGGCAAACTAATCAATCACATAAAAATGATCAACAATTGGCGAAGAATACAAAAACTCAATCACAAAACTCTTTTAAAGTTGTACTTACTAACTGTATCAACAGATATGACTGGTACATCTAGAAGTGCTCCATCCATTTTCAAGCGTTTCTTTAAAACCTGGACTACTGTAGGACCATGCTGAATTACAATATGACCTGTGGGGAGTAATTTTTCTACGTGGAATACTAAAATGACCCTAGAAAATGCAATAATTTTACGTGAAAATCAAGTGATATGAAGATTATGAGGTAGACAATAGGGATGCATGCGGAATTAAACAGGGTGCTACTCCACCGTTAAGACAACTCTGTAGTTAGGTCATCAGATATGCGCAAATATGCATATCGAAGATAAGGCTATGCCAACTACAAAGTTGGAGCTGGGAACCATTGACCATCAGCATCTAAATTATATTTATTTATGAATAATACAGATCCTCCCGTTGAACCATGTAAATAAAGTTCAACCTATGTATTCCCCACTATACATCAACAACCTTTCTCACCATCTCTATCACAATACTGCTGGGGGAGACAAATGTTGGTTCCACCACGATGTTACTAAGTTCCCAACAAGCAAACGGCGTAATATCAATTAATACAGGGGTAAACAAACTACTGTATATTTAAAATGTACACCATACCGATTAGTGTTCTTTTCCATGGCCACTGATGCTATCACCACCGTAGTTTCAATGTTATCTTGTAACAGCAATCCCAGTTTCCTGGATATGGTCACCTATTAGACGAACAATGATTAATTTAAGACTTATCAACAAAGAAATTCATCCAGATTTTAATAAAAAGAATACTTTTTGCTCTTCAGTAAAAGAGTATATGTCTGAGCCAATGCACATTTCCACATCATCTTTATTATTTGGAGCTACAACAAATATATTTCTAATTATTGCAATACACACATATGAAATTAAATCACGTCCCAAAATTGAAACAAACCTGGTTTAACAATAAGGGAAGCTGTATCAGAATTTTTAAGCCCGGAAGCATCTGCAACAGTTAATTTAAACAGATAACGACCAGAGATTAAGTTGGCTAACATCAGTAACGGTGTCTTATCCGTTCCACGAAGAATTTCCTATAATCAAAAAA
Source organism: Trigoniulus corallinus (assembly GCA_013389805.1). Lineage (NCBI taxonomy): Eukaryota > Metazoa > Arthropoda > Diplopoda > Spirobolida > Trigoniulidae > Trigoniulus > Trigoniulus corallinus. The sequence goes on along the minus strand of JAAFCE010001963.1, from coordinate 8,982,695 downwards.
TAGTTATGTACAGTACATCTAATATGTTATGACATGCTAAATTCATAAATATATATATACTTACACCAGCTGCAAGACTTGATAAATCTCTTGTCCATTCATACGAGACTATACCTACATCGTCAGAAGAAACTGACCCATTCAGCACAACTAAGTTACAAGGCAATTCTATAGTTCGATCACCCCCTGCATTGGCCTTTGGAGGATCATTTTTACCTTAGAACCACAAATAAACAAATAAAGAAAGAAAATGAAAATCAAGGCTTGCAGCTGAATTTAAGCTTCAGATCACTCACTCTGTTTAACTGTTACTGTAACAGTCGTACTGTTTGAAGCTTTTTTATCATCATATACAGTTAGTTGAAATACATAGACGCCTTTAGTTAAATCTGAAGCAAATGCTTGCACTTGATCAGCATTTTCGATTTTTGCAGGAGACGGGCCACTTGAACAATAAAAATATACAATATGAAATGGCAATTTTGATTTCAATTCAGATCATCAGATGCCTTATTAGCCCCGATTGGTCAATATCAAGAGGCATTTTAGTTTATAATTTCGTCGATTTCAATTTATTATACAAAAAAGTTTCCTTTAGCCTGCAGGTGACATCAACGCTACACACAACTACAAAATTGGTCCGTTTTTTTAATCCTAAAGACATTATACCTTCGTATGACGAATTAGCTGTTTTAACAAGATGATGCTACAGTGGAAAATACATCAACAAAGCTGACATTCACACATTTAACAAATATTAAACTTCCTATGAAGTTACCTAACTTGTTTCCATTCCCACTGAGTAATCCCAATATCATCATGACTTTTGTTTCCATAGAGTGTTACAAAATTTACTGGCAACATAATTTCTTGATTTCCACCTGCATCAGCAACCGGCCCTTCATTCCCTTTAGAAATCATGATTGTACCTTTTAATTAATTATCCAAAATAATGACCATTCAATCTATAAACAAAAAAATAAAATGAATGTCAAACCTTGCTTTACGAAAACGTGAACATCTGCTGTTGACGTCTGATCAGCAGTATCCGTCACTCGTAATGTAAATGTATACATTCCGACTTCCAGATTTGATAGGTGAAGGAAAGGTGTTCTCGTATTCTAAAGAGCATGGAATCAATAATTCGCATTATCTAATATCCATTCAGTATAATAACAATTGTAAAAATAAATTACAGATTCCAAGTACCTGCATATCAACAGCTTTATCTACACCATCTCCTTTAGTCCATTCCCAACTTTTAATTCCTTTATCATCAGTGCTAAGATTACCATTTAACGTCACTTCATTTTGTGGCAAATAAATTATGACATCCGCTCCAGCATTTGCCACTGGACGATAATCCGTTTCTGTAATATTTATTCATTAAAATATATAAACAAAACTTAAACGGAAATTTTACTAGGCAGCGCTTAGGCTGCACATAGGACAGTGGAAAGCAGTTCGTAACCAAGTTCGCAGCCAAGTTGCGTTGGACACACCAGTTCCCGTGAAATCACTGAAGTTAAGCAGCGCAAGTCCACGTCAATACTAACATGGGTGTTTGGTAAAGAACGTTGGGTGCTGCAAATTAACCCTCTCCTTCGTCCTTTCACCTACCTCCTCATCTCCTACGGGAAACCTCCTAAGGGTTCAACCTGTTATGGCTGCCCGGCTTACTCCCCAACCCACGATAAATCATGGGAACAAGCTACAAGGAGCTGAAGAAATGCGCATGCCACAGTTTATGAACAATGAGAGAAATTTGCGGAAAACATGAGAATAAGCTGAGGTGGTATAAGCTTAAAAGATGAGAGGACCAGTTCAGGTCTATCAGTGATGCAGTATTTTCTGCAATAACTTAGCTTCCCCACCTAAACGAGGACGATAATCAAACAAAAAGGAAAAAATAGAATAAGGGAAATTGAATTAGCAAGATAGAAAAACAATGAAAGAGAAAAACGGGAAAATCACCAGTAAACTTATGGAATATAGTTCGAAAATCCACAGGGTTTTTACACAATCATTACTTACCTTTAATAACAGTTACATTGGCATACGTTGAATTTTTAACTCCATCAGAGTCAGTTACGGTTAGCCTGTAATTGTGCAAATTTGAAAAGTATGGTAATGAATTTCGTGATACCTTAAGTGAAATGATGAACTTTGAACTACATTACATGAATCGATAAAATCCAGGTATAAGATTTTTCAGCTGAAGTGTTGCAGTTTCACTGAGTTGAGGTGCATATCCCATTGGGGCACTTACAATCTCCCAGATGTAGCTGACAATTTTGTCATCATCTGTGCTAGCTACAGTTACATAACATTATTAGAAGAAATATGAAGAGTGTATAAGTGCCTTATTAATGCATCAATAATAATAGCATCAAACCTGATGCATCTAGAACTGTATCAGTGTTTGGAAGTTTGACAGTCTGGTTCAGAGGATTGATAATCGCAACCGGTGGTTGATTTACTCGTTTTGCTATATCAAACAAAATATGTCAGAAAATATGCAAATTGTAACGATCTACTTTTAAAAAAATGAGCACATACGAGCTAGGACTGTAACATTAACAAGATCTTCTCCAAAAGACACATCACTTGATACAGTAACCCGGAATGTATACAACCCTTCTCGTAACTGCCAAAATAAATCGCGTTTAAAATTATGCACCCAAAACATGACAGACAACAGAAAATAACAGACTTGAGATAGCTTCACAGTTGGTAAATTTGTGTCACTCATGACACCTGTTTCATCTCCAGCTGGTTGAGACACCAAAGTCCACTCATACTTATAATGTTCCCCTAATAATATGTAATCAAATCTTTAACAGGGCAACGATAATCTTTATAAAAATAAAACCAAAGATTCACCTTCTGATTCTTTTGGAACAGCAAATGCTGATAAGCTAATGGCATTCTCTGGAAGTTGCAAGGCTTTATCTTCACCTGCTGAAACCACTAAATGGCGCATACTGACAACTGAAAAAAATAAACATTAAAACTCCAGGTAGGGCAGAAATAGTGCAAATGATAAGCTTCATTTCAAAAAGGTAAACCTTCTTACTTGTGGTAACAGGTGGGTTTTTTGTCAGGTTAGTAATCTATAAAGATATTTTATCATGTTTCTTGAAAGAAATATACTAGCCTAATACAGTGAACTGTATAGCTCCATAATACTGTATGTGATTTCTTGTTCAAATTTACGTTTATTTAACTTTCTTACCAAGTTTCCAGAGCTCTCATTATAATTTTCATTTTCACTCCTAACAGAATTTTGCTGCTCAACAGATGTGGGTGTAGTAGTAGAGAGTACTGATGAAGTATCAGGATCTGTACACAAATTTGTCACTTTATCTCTAATAAAAATTCCCGAGCACTTGCATACACCTTGTCTAGTCCGATAATTCTTCTTAACACATATTTCGTTTGTACCACAATCTCTTGAGGATACACACACTGTAATTTTGGCTACTGGTTCCGATATCTCCCCACGTCTCATCACAGCACTCTTATCATAATAGACTTGATCGCTAGACGTTCTACAGAAAAATATGAACTTTCATGTGTGCCATATTTAAAGAAACTATCTGGTTTAAAATTAATACGTACGATGGAAGATCAAAAAAATTCTCGTCATATTCATCTCCAGAGTCTAAATGCCATTAAATTATATTATTAAAAATGCAAAAGAACATCATTCTAAAAATTTAAATAATTTTTCCTTACCCACTGGTCGGATCTTCAAGATAAGTGTATTCTCAAATTTTTTTCCTTCACGCGGCAAGGGCTCACAAAGTGGATCCGAACGGCATTTTATTAAAAAACAATTATCGCGATGAATGAATACTATGTTACAAGATTCCGACTCGCAACATGCATAAATGCATTCTTCCTTTGGCATTACTCCTACATTTTCATAGAATCCAGCAGATTTGTTACCATACGGAGTTACACTTCGATATTCTTGTAATTCCAAAAAAGAATTTGGGCAGTGAAATCCTAGGCCACCTGATGGATACGAATGAGCAAGTAAAACTTCAAAACTAAAAGTGATATTTTTATTTAATGGAAACATTGTAACACTTGTTTACCGGTTGCAATAACTGCATGCAGAAGCCAAACTGCAAGTAGACGGTGATGAACTGTGGCGACCATTATCTCATATTCGGCACACTATAGATATTTCCAAACGTCATTCAGAAGTCGTTTCCTTCGGCACACTCTTACTAGAATTCAGTACACCAAATGCAGAAATACAGACAGTTAGGAGTAACGGAATGTATAACGCATTATGTGATGATGACATAAAACGAGACAGGAAGAACAGTGTAGACGATATACAGTATTGTATCACTATACATTAGATATAATTAAAAAGACTATGTTTAACAATTCAAATATATAGCGCTAGTTAGTATTTACCCAATATATTCTTAAAGATCAAAGGTTCGGAGATGTCAAACTTCAGATAAAAAAGTTTAAAGGATGCCAATATTATTAAGTAAAAATATCCTTCAATCGAGAGTGGAATGTTGCTGTATTAACGATATTGCCTCTTCCGTTTACGATGTTTATCTTGTAAAGTGCAACATTTAGGAGTAACGGATATTGTAACTAGATTACTATTTATAAGTAACTATAACGTATAAAGTAAATAATATTTGTTAGATTTCGAAATTTGAAAGAACGGACATAACAATTAACCTTAACATGTTAACACCGACGGGGAATAGCTGGAATATTACGGTGGTGCAGTCGGGCTGCACTGTAATCTTTTCTAGTCTGACAGCGACTCGTGTTTGCAAAGTTAGGACACCTTAAAAGGGGTAATTTGTAAGACAATTTATAAAAATAACAACTCGAGTTTTTTTGTAATTATTACCATCCAAACGATACTTAATTAAAAATAACGACCCTCACGTTTCTAGGCAAAATAATATACTGAAGGTTCTTCGGTTTTAAGGTTGGTACCTATTAATATATGTTTGTGTAAATGTAGAACGATTTCGAGGGGTAATGCTTAGTTAATTGACAACAATGGGCATGCATCTTATCTCAACAAAACATTAAAAGAAGGAAAATTGAGAGAAAGGATTTATGCACGGATATTATATTACAAGTACTAAAACATCACCATTAACAGATAAACGATAATTTCAGATTGCCATAAGTCATTTTTGGGTACCCATTTTTGTGTGCCTTACGCGTACGTGTTGCTAAATTTGAAGGCGTTTGAAAGTCAAGCTAGAACTTGCTATAAATTGCTTAGTATTTTTTTTTTTGAAGTTTAAAAAACTATGAGCACACCGCTTGTTAATAAATAATGCAAAGTGTGTGTGCATTTCGGTTGCACTCATAAGGATTATGGTGAAATGGAAAATTAATAGCAAAGAGAACTTAAAATTTTTCTGTCGTTCTGAGGTTCCAGTCTCATTTGCAGCGGCAATCAACTCATCAGTTGATTGCAGTAGACTTTGGGGACTTTGGACCTAATACATATCTAGAAGTAATTGCAATGGAAACTCGCCTTTCTATATATACTACTTAATGAAAACATTCTGTGACGGTTTATCACGAAATTTCAGGACCCGTAAGGAGGTATAGTTCCTAGAATAGATGATTATAAAAATGAAATGAGAAATAGAATACATCAAACCGTAACCTAACTTAAATTACATGACACCATTTTCAAATGGCGACTTTAATTAAACCAAAAAAAAAATTAATGAATATAGTCAAAAAATATCTTTCCAGATTGCTTATAAATAGTATGTCATCTGTGAGTTGTGCGCCTGCCACTCGATCTTCCAGAAGGGAAAGTTCGGGAAGTGGGGACGTTTATAGGACTTCTTCACGACACTTGAAAAGAAAATTAGACTCAAACGAAGAGAAAGGAACGAAGGAAACTGTTCGTAGATGTCAAACATCTGGCTGTAAAGACACAATACCAAAATGTTTTGCGGAAGTCACAGACAAGTACTGGTTCATAAAAAAGCACCTGTGAAAAAAATGTATGTTCATTACATTTCGTTATTTATTTTATCATTAGATGTGCTGGTGAAGGACATACTTCCAGATGGTACCACATGTCAATAGGAGACCATTATTGCAACGAATGTTTTGAATATTTTTACAGATCGTAAGTATGTCTCCATTTCCGGAATGCTTGTTATCATTTATTTAACTGTGCCCGAGTGTCAACATATTTGAAAACGTTCGCAATCTCACAAAACCGCTTAAAAAAATTACTGTGGGGAATATCGGAGAATATTTGTGGTTTTTTGAGTGCGTTAGGGGGATTGAAAACAAATGCTCGCAAATCGAAAATTGCTCGCGAATGCTTGCTAGATGGAACCATTGATGGGAACAATGTTAAAAACATTGTCAAATATGTTCTCAATAATGTTTACTTTACTTTTTTGATAAATACTTTGGTATAGATGTATGAATTGAGAAGTCTTCATACCTCTTACATGATCGACGAACCTTATACTTTCCTCTTGTAAGGGAAACTTAATTTTTTCTTTATTTTCTAGGCATAAGAAAGGTTATGATAAATACATGACATGGAGAAGTAAATGGGGAGCAAATAGTAAATCCGAAGCCACAATTAAGAGGTTCATGGCTGATCAAGTGATGCCATTTTGGATGCAGTGTACTAAAAGTGATTGTCGAAAATGGAGAGTCTTGCCACATAACGTAGATATTACTTACGATGTAGTGCAGAATTACACATGTGCCATGTTTGGAAAAAATACTCCAGTAAGTTTCTGGTATTTAGTAGTAGCAGTGGCTTCAACGTGCTTCTTATTAATATATATCTTGCTTTTCTTAGGATAAGTCTTGGTGCTCTGTTCCAGAAGATTACGTAAGTTAATGCTTTTTAAAAACATGAAGTAACAAGTAGCTGGGAGGCGGGTGTAAAGATCAGAGAATTCAAGAAGGTTATTGATAATAATTTTTAAATTCAATTGTTTTAAAGCGAGTACAACAAACTTTAGATCCAAGGTGGATAGAAACACTAATTTTGCCACCTTTGCTAATAAATTCTCCATCTGCTGACTTGTTGGGCGCCTATTATCCTGATGGTGTTGGTCTAAGTCCCACTTGTTCGCGATGTATCAAAGCCATGAGTGCATATCAAGGTATGCGCATTAATGTTCCTTTGTTGGTGTCTAAGTTGTTACACATTTCAAATTTGTATTTCATATTTTAGAATCTAGAAAAATTAAACAAGAGTTTAATGAAACGAATGAGAACAAGCAGCAGAATGGCATGATTTCACAACCAAAATGTATGATTATTTAGACCGATAAATAAATATAAGTTATCAGTCTTGCTGATAAAGACTTCACTAATTGCAACATTCTTTTCTTGACAAAGTGCAAGGGATGAATCCTCACTTTGAGCCATTTTATCAACCTGCGGAACAAGGAAAAGCGTTTTGTTGTAGACCAGATTTAATGGACGGAGATGAGGAAGAGGAATTTAGAGAATATGCCAAGTGAGTTCAAATGCCTTTCAGTAAATGACTTTTGCTTACTCCGGAAGTGAATTTTGGGCTTTGAAATTTATTTTAGAGAACAGATAATGTATTTGGCAGTTCGTAATCTTATAGTCGCTCTCTGGTACCTAGAATGCAAGGTATACATCTCTATAGGTTCAAATGTTTGCCTATCAGAATCTTATTTTTTCATTGAGCTGTGCGCTACTTTCAGAAATGGTTAACAGTAGAAGATGTTGCACCTTATTTAATTTGTCGGGGTTTAGTCCGAATCAGGTGTCTACTTGAGGCTTCAAGAATTATAAAATTTTTGACACGAAAAGGCAGGATTAATATTGGAGTTGTATCTGTTCCACGGGGTTTGGAATTAGTATCTCCAACTTGCCCGGTACTTCTTAACGAAATTGTTTGATCGAATATTAATTTCACACTATTACAAAATTAGCTACTTACAATTTTTTTTTTTACGAAAAAGGCTAACGTTGTTGTTGTTGGAGCTGGTGCGGCAGGTCTGGGTGCAGCAAGGCAGCTTATGAATTTTGGCATAAAGGTTAGATGCACACATTAGCACGACCTAAAAATTTGGTTATAATTCATGCCGTCTTACTTACTGTAATTTTTAGGTAACGGTGCTCGAGGCCAGGAGTAGAATTGGTGGTCGTATTTGGGACGATGATTCTTTCGGAGTGTGCCTTGGTAAAGGTGCTCAGATTATTACTGGCGTAACCAACAATCCAATCACGGTCATTTGTGAGCAGGTAACGCCTACTTATCTTTTTGTGTGATTTTTTTCTGATAAATTTATAACATGTTGTGTGATGCTTCGTTTTGGTATATAAAAGGCTGGTTTTCCAATGCGATATCTTGGAGAAAAATGTGATCTTTACTGGAATAGTGGTGACATGGTTGATGAAGTATCTGACCAGAGGATGGAATTTCATTTCAACGCATCATTAGATGCTGTGGCGACTTGGAGGAAAAGTACCACTCAGGATCAAAGTCTTTTTAGTATGTATTTTTCATTTCGAGAAAAAAAAAGTGTATTTAATAAATTTAACTTAACTTTTCTTTTCCATTTCATTCACCTCTTTTTTTTTCAGATAAAGTGATAGATATGCACAATCAGTTTCTTGAACAAAGTAACGTCCCATTTACTGAGGTTATTGTTACGTCTATATTTTACTTGATTACAAATTTTGGAGTTGTCAAAATCTTTTTTCCCCTTCTTATTCGTTCCAGGATGAGATGAAGTTATTTCACTTTCATTTAAGTAATTTAGAGTATGCTTGTGGAGCTGATTTGAAGGATGTCTCTGCTATGTTTTGGGATCAAAACGAAATTTTTGAACAGTTTTCTGGTGACCATACGATGTTATGGTTAGGTTATTCTGCCATCTTAGACCATTTATCTGATGGAATAGATGTCAGGTTGAATACACCAATCCAGCGGATAGATTATTCAGGAAAGGATATTATTCTCATCACCCAAACTGGGGACCAGTTTAACGCTTCCCACGTGAGTACATCACTCGACTGGATTGGAAATTATTTTGAAATGTCTTGACACTATTACATTCTCCACTTCATTACACTTTTTTTAAGGTTCTGGTTACGGTTCCACTTGCAGTCTTGCAATGTAACGGAATTGAATTTCATCCAGCTCTACCTGAAAATAAACAAAATGCTTTTTCAAAACTTGGTTCTGGGGTAATGGAAAAGGTAAGTACCTCCAAATTTCCTTTTGTACTTTAAAGTAAGAGATCAAATTTAATTTAACTGGCATTTCTAAGGTGGTTCTGCAATTTTCACGATGTTTCTGGACCTCCAAAATTAAGGGAGCAGATTTTTTTGGTTATGTTCCTCCTACAGAAAGTTGTAGAGGTCAATTTCCGCTTTTTTGTGATATGAGTCGACATGGAGTCGATCAAGTAAGTCATCTTTTCCACAAAAAAATTATTACTGTAAATAGCAACACTTGAGATCCACAACTATTTCGTTAACGTGTTTCTTACAGGAATCTTCATCGTATGTCTTGATGACGTATTTATGTGGCGGAGCCATTCAGTTAACCAAGACCAAAACAGACGAAGAAATCGCTATGATGTGCACAGCCGTTTTGCGAGAAATCTTTGTTCATGAGGTACTATAATAGAAACAACGTCACTTTGATTCTGAGGCCTGCAATGTTTACTTATCTGTGGGGAATTTTAGGATGTTCCGGATCCCATCCAGTATTTTGTTACAAGATGGAACCAGGATCCATATTCGAGGATGGCTTATAGTTATGTGAAATTAAATGGTAGCGGAGAGGCCTATGACGATCTTGCTGAAGAAGTTGAACACAAATTATTTTTTGCTGGCGAGGTCAGTTACTGGCATTTTTTTTTCAGCAAGCCACAACAATAATCAAATATTTACATTTCAATTCATTTCTTTCAAATATTAGGCAACAAATCGGCAATTTCCTCAGACTGTAGCAGGTGCTTATCTAAGTGGACTTCGAGAAGCAGAGAAGATATTTAATACAGTAACATAAAGCATTTTTTTTCTGTTTTCGTTAATTTCCATTGATGGTATGTTCCCTCTCTGTTCATTTGAAAAATATTCATTTGGACATGTATTAGACGTGTGGCTAGTTGCCCTAATTACCAGAAGCATAAGTTCAAACATCTGTTTCATTCCAGGATTTAATAAAATTTGCGATGTCAATAAGGCATAATTCTAATGAAATAAATCCCTTTAATTATTCATTTATTTACTCTGAGAAACGTATTTTTTGTTTCCTTTTTTTTCTTGAAATTGTGAATTAAAGTAGTCTTTTTTTTTAAAAACATCTTTAGTGCGTATTTTTACGATAATTTGATCACGGAGTTGCACTTGTATAAGTTAGTCATATGGCACTTAGAAAAATCATGACTATTTCAGTGCTTCCGAAGCATTTTCAAAATCCTGACATCCAAATCAGACCACTGACAAATTCCTATTGCGTTAGAAGCATAATTTTCCAAAAATACATAACAGCACGTCCACCTTTGTGCAGACACACACATGTCAGTGGGAAGCACTGCTTTATGACACCGTCTTGTTAATCACTGATTGGTAATAACTAGACAAACAAAGCACGTGTAGCCATGTCGGTCTTGTATTACATGTATCACCAGTCTGATAAAATAACTTATCATTTCACAGTGTTACGTGACTAAATCTTGCAAGTATACATCCATCATGTTTCATTTATGGTGGGGTACAGAAAAAGTATGATTTGTTTTCATACTGCCATCAAACTTATTTATTATTTTGTCATACTAAAGTGTTGATGACATAGTTCCACATTATCTAGTGACAGAATTGACACATTTTATGTGAACAAAATCTTGAGAATGAAAGATGCTGTTACCGCATTTGTTTTACTTTATAAAAAAAAGCCAATTATTGCTGTATTTCATAGGAAAGCAAACTACAAGATAATAAACCCGACTGTCAAAAATTTATTGTCGGATGGTCGATTGATTCCATCTTTCACATATTAATGTGTTTTATGTCTAGAAATTGTGATGATTCAGTAACATGTAAACGTCATTAAGCGCCAAAGCTGCGTGACTCAAGGTCCCATAAGGTCTCAAGTCTATGAGTGTTTGTTTATTGAGTGATTTACCTCTTCGTCTCAGTTCTAAGACTATACTACCAACGCCAGGATTGAAGAGATCGGTGGCTATTTGACAGCGTGCCCCACAAATGTAGGGAGCGGTGAATTTAGTTGGACACACCAGTTCTCGTCTGATCACTGAAGTTAAGCAACGCAACCCCAGTTAGTACTGACATGGGTGGCTGCTTGGGAAAGCTGGGTACCGCTAGTATCCAAAAATCGTCGCATTAGGGTAGTGTCTGTGCAGTCCTTGCATCAGAACTACACTGTGGACGGGGCTCTAATGACCTTGTAGTTGAAGGGCCCTAAAACACCAACCAACAAACAAACAACAACCCACAAGTGTAATTCAACCCGACCAAGGCGGTCAACCAAATTAAAAAATTAATTATGCAAAAGCCATGCAATGTTCGTACCGCCTAACAGCTACCTATCATCCCAGTGATTCTCACTTCAGAACCCCCCATTCACAAATGCTGTACAACAGCGTTTCTCAAAGTGTGAGGGGTAGCTGTATTGCGTTGGACGCAACAGTTCTCGTCTGATCACTGAAGTAATGGAATCCCAGCTCATACCGACATGGGTGACCGCTTGGGAACATTGGGTACTGCTAATACCCAAAAATCGTCGTAACAGCGTAGTGTCTTGCAGACTCTGCATTAGAACTACGCAGTGAACGGGGATCTAATGACCTTTGTAGTTGAAGGGCCCTAAAACACCAACGAAATGGCCCACTGATAGACCAAGAGGAATTCCTGATGGGCCGTGAAAATTATAACTGAATCCAATTAGAGCTCAAACTCAATGAATTTGGCGCTTTATTTGAGCTTGTTTAAGTCTGCATTCCAATTCGTCTGCACCGTCTCAATTCGTGGGGTAGGCCGGCGTCCCCCACAGAAAACTCAGCCAATATTTCCTGCGGGTTCCAGACGTCTGGCTGGGGTGCTCCCAGTCAGAGCATGTTCAGTGGACCCGCAGACCCGTCCCTGCCACAGGCGGGATAAGGGTATGATGATGATAAATCCTAGACAAGAAATAATGAAAAATATGTGCCTGTGAGCAGTAATATGTCCACCCCTGCAGAAGGCATTTCAGACTTCTATTTTATAATTATGTACAACATCGTGTAGCGGAGATCCCTGTGTATTGCAGCTTTTAGGTACCTATTGAATTCCGAAATATTAATCCAACGATCCGTACCGTGAGGCACTGACCTCACTGGAATGTAACTACATCTAAAGAACAGAACCTTGCTCCTTTAAAAACAATATATCGCACACTCATGATACGCATGTACTCCAATTTGAAATTGCGTACCGCAAGAATGGTTTATTGACGTCCGCCTAGCAGTAATCTGAACTTGGTCTGCCCACAAATAGGAACCTGAACACACCACACAGTGTAGCACTGAATTAGCGAAGGGAGAAAATAGGGCACAAATATGCAAAACGACAGAAACACGGTCCCATCCTCAGGGACAAAAAAAAAAGATAACAAAATGTTACGTCTGATCACATTGCCCATCTTTGATGACTTTAAAGTCAACGAAAAAGACACAAACGTTTTTCCTGCACTTGAAAAAACACATCAACCCCTGGTATAATTCATTATTTTTATGAATTTCGGTTCTACAAAGATAAGAAAGAGCATTGGTAATAATTTTAGCGTTTGAGCAGATTCTGCAGATTCAGCACGTACGGAAGGAATGTCACATAAGGGAGAGGACCTACACCTTATAATAATCCAGAGGCTGGATCTAGGAACATGTGTAATTTCTTAACACGTTCACGCAAAATGATTGAGTCCCACCACTTGGTATAACGACTGTTTTATGATATTCCGTATTTTAGCGCATATAACGCGAGCAGTATACGTTTTTTATCCTACCGCGGACCCCCCCCCCCCCCCCCGTCGAGCGGTATTTGCGGAGGCGCGCTATACCAAATCTTTTTTTTTTTCAAGGAAGTGAATCTTGAATCTTGACCAACGGTGAATTTGAACGAAAAAGTCCATACATGAAATATTATGGTTTCTTGCACTCTTGCCACTACTCCGCAGTGTAAAATTTGCGTTTACTTCTGAGCATGATGCCAAGATTAGGTGTAATAGAACCAAGGGCCTTTTATACAGAGGCGTGGAGCACTTCAAAAAAGTGCGCCCCAAATACAGAGGCGTAACTAGGGGGGGGGGGGGGCAAGGGGTGACAGATGTCCCCGGGCGCAGAAGGCAGGGGGCACAAAAATGTACAGCAAAAATGCACTTAGCGGGTGCTAGGGGGCTCAGATTTCGGTCTTTGTTCCCGGGCGCAGAATACCCTCGGCCTGCCTCGGTACGCCACTGCCCAAATATCCTTAAATATTCAGAATCCCTTAGTATAAATCTAGCTAGCAATTAAAATAGGTCCTCTACTGCCCCTTAGACAATGTCCTATCTTCAGTGGTTTAACCAGTGCCGGATTTACCATTAGGCTAAGTAGGCTGAAGCCTAGGGCCTCAACATTTAGCGGGCTTCAAAACTTTAGAAACGGGCCTCAAAATTGAAATAGCCTAGGGCCTCTCAATATCTAAATCCGGCACTGGGTTTAACCAACTGCAAATTGGACTGCAACTCTTGGACTGGCAGTATAGAAATGGGGATAGCAATGCAGAACTGCCTCATCAGTTGCAAAATTGAATTCATCATGCATCAGTTGAAATATGCGCTCCATAAGCAAGCGACTTAGTTCTCAAACTTGTTATACAATTTCTCCACGGTCCCCCCGTCCGCGGACCACAGCCTGAAACCATTGGACTTAGGAAAAATCCCTGGTTTACGACCCCTTTCATGAATTTGTCCAACTGCGAGTGCGCGTAATGTCAGAACTTTATTGCATAAAAGCCCAATTTCCGCGCATTATATGCACTAAAATACGGTAATAAATACTGCAGGTACAAATTTAATAGCCAGTCGCCTAACTCAATAAAAAAAAATATAGAAAATGAACTGCATTGGCCACAGAAACAGTTATGAAGCCGCTTTTACATTTACAACACTGTATAACTAATAACTTTTTACATTGAGCGCAACATACTAAAGTTTTATAAGGTACCAATGAGGTTTTGTGAAGGATAACACTGGAAAGTAGTGGAGTCATGGTTATAAGCAATAGTGAATTATCCATTTAAAAGTCAGCCCTCGAGAGGGGAGCTCACATTTCTCGTTTAGACAAGGCTGTTTCATATGCAAATGGTGTAACGCATAGGCCGACACGAAGGTCACTGCTTCACTTCTTAACAAACTCAGAGTTCCCGTCTTGGCCCTACAATGTTAGTTTATTTAAAACTGGGCTTTCTACTGCTCAAGGTAATTGGAAGACATCTGGGCGAGAATGAACTGGGGAATTCTGTCGATCTACATGCGTCTTTCACTTTGTGTAGAACGAATTCTTCTCTGTGCAGTGCTAACATTGGAAGGCACACTGGTAACCAGGGCCAGCGGAAGCAAGCCTTCACAAGTTCCACTTCAGGCGGGGATAAAAGCTTATTTGGAATTCGTAGTCAGGCGTTGACGATCATAGCGCCGATCTTGTTGGGGACATTCTTGTTGGAAGGAAGTTAACCACCTCAGAATCGAACTAGTACCCATGCACTCACGAGTCTAGTTCTAATACAGTGAGGTTTATTCGAAGAGCAACCTGCACACCAATAATGCTAATAATAATTAACACTACCAATTAACAAGTAATACTGTAGGCATACTTTGAGCTTCTTGTTCCCTGGCAGGGTCGGATATCGACAAGTGTGGGATTTCAAAGCAAAATGGAAGGGTTTAGAAGTGGATAGAAATGTATCCACAGCTATTGAGCAAACATTTGGACTAGGGATTTTTGTCTATACTTTACTTTACTCCGGAACCTACGATGTTTGGGCCTACAGAAAAAAAATACCTTAGAAACTTTCGAACAACAACAAATAGAGATAGTAGAAATGAAAAAAAATAAGTGGAAATATTAATTTCATGATGTGGCTGCCTGCATACGGTATATTTCGTTAGCAACTAGGGTTTCATTTTGACGTTCGTCACATGGAAAATAAAAATCAAGTGATAATGTTTGATTGACGGCTTCGCTATATATAAAATGGCTCCCCAGATAACAATAAAAATTTGGCACGTGTTAAAACCAATATTGAATGCTATAACCACTATCTAGTACCTCTGGATGACGTTGAGCTGATATACAAAAATAATTTCACACTTTGCTGTTGCTGACATCAACGAACATACGTGACATTAAAATGTTTGTGTAGTTAGGCTTAGAAAACAAAAGGAAAAGATTTAGTTGGGAAGAGAAAGGCGCCATTTTTCATATGAACTTCGGCACATCATTCGTCGACAGATGTAAATCGCTCAGTTTTTTCCTCAAACGGGCTCGAGAATCTAAATAGACCAACTGTATTCACGGACGATTATTCACCTCGTGATGAGATCATACGATTTCAGGTGTAGGAGGATGACTATTAGTTTATGTACTGTAACCATGTCATATGTACCTGAAAACTTCAAAGTGTAAAACGTGATTCTACAATGTGCGTATAACATCACAACAGGTGTGGTTGGTTACCTTTATAAAAGACTCTTACCTTCTTTGGCTTCCTATCAAAACAGTTTTCATCTGCAAAAATGTAAGTCTCAAGGGTCAAATATGACCTAAATATTAATTTAGTAACCAATTGTTTCTCTCTACGGTGTTGTTCTATTAATGGGATTCTAAGAATGACCTGTAATATTGTTCTAAATATGAACCTGTTATAACGCGCCAGCCTCGGCACGTTAACGATTAGCGTGGATCTTAAGTGACCTCAGTGCATGAGGTTCGCTTCCAGCAAGCATCAGGAACAGATTTATCCTGTAATCAAAGTACACGTATGTTAAAAATTTTGAAAAAACTAGAAATGTACACAACCTGAAACTATAACTAGACACCTATCACTGTATGCATTGAATAGTCTGAAATTGGTGGTGTGAGAAGGCAGAGCACTTTTCAAACCTCCCCAGCCACGCTCACAGTTGATGTACCTAGGGCCCACTCGACACGAAATCCATTTTTGTCAGTAGATTTCCTTTATAAGTAAAGAGTACGTGTACATTAACAAAAGTCACGTGGGTGTAAAAATGTTGCTTCGCCTGATCTCAATTCTTGATAAGAAAAGCATGGTAAACGCGTGGCCTTTTTATGACACCCAGAACTAGGCTCCGTACATCGCTTTAAAATTATTTCCAAAATTGCAAGCTACAGGTTAAGCTCCACGAAATGAATCTATTTCCTGCTTATAGATACCCCTTGTTGTTGTTTGTTGGAGTTTAAGGTCCCGTCAACTACGAGGTCATTAGAGACCCGTCCACTGTATAGTTCTAATGCATATACTGCACAGACACTACACTAATGCGACGATTATTGGGTATTAGCAGTACCCAGCTTTCCCGAGCGACCACCCATGTCAGTACTAACTGGGCTTGCGTTGCTTAACTTCAGTGATCAGACGAGAACTGGTGTGTCCAACGCAACTCGCCGCTCCCTATATATAGATACCCCCTCAGAGTAGAGTAGATATCAAGCATAAATTTTTGGGCAAGTACAATGGCACAGAGCTCTGAGCACGAGATACCTTAAGCCAGGGGTGTCAAACTGGTGGCCCACGGATCTAAGCACCTTGATGCTTAGAGTCGCGGCCTTCATAATACATACCATGTAATATACATACAGTATGTGGCCTGCTACTCAGAGGTGTATCGAGTGGAGGACAGTTGCCCCCTGGTCCATTTGGGGCGCAACGTGCCATATTCTGATTAAAACTATTATTAAATACCATTTCGGCAATTGTCATGTCAAATTAAATCGACAACGTCAGGCCGGGTGTCTTGGTACTTTTAAAAACAAATTACTAAAAACAAGTCAACACTGCATGGCCCTCATGACAACGCACATGTTACCTTTGTTGTTTTAGGGCCCTTCAACTACAAGGTCATTAGAGCCCCGTCCACAGTGTAGTTCTTATGCAGAGACACCACAGACACTGCACTAATGCCACAATTTTTAGATATTAGCAGTACCCAGTTTTCCCAAGCGGCCATCTATGTTAGTACTAACTGGGGTTGCGTTGCTTAATTTCAGGAATCAGATGAGAAGTGGTGTGTCCAACGCAATTTGCCGCTCCACATGTTACCGATGTGGCTCTCCGGGTACCCCCAGTTTGACATGCCTGCTCTTAGCATGTTCCTACGTCAGTGGACCAAACTGTCATCAGTGGGTGTCTGTAGAAAGTGGAGTAAACTGGGTCCAAACCTGGTTAGTAGTGAAAATATCTTGTGCTCAGGTCAGATCGAGAGAAAAACTGGACCCGAAAGAGGTTGTACGTATATAATGAATCGACCTTCAATAAACAAAGATTGAATTGGAAATATAAAAAGAACATGGAGATAAAGAGAGCGGTGCACATCAAAAATCTGGACAGTAGCTTTCACCCAATTGTCAGTCAATTCGCGCTAATTAAATCCTCAAACCAACACGGGGAATTTTCAATTACATAATTTTATAATTAAGATATTTAGAAAGCCTAAATCTGAACTGTCAGATGCCTCGATAACAACAGCAATCTTTCGTTCACTAAGTGTGGCTTTCGAATTAACCCTAACTAACTGCATATTTAATACATGAATACGAGATATTCAAAGTACGTGAAGTTCAGCTAAAATAGCATTTATATACTGCGCGTTGTTTATTTAGTAAACGTAGGGCATAAATTGTTGTAGGGTGGACAAAAACGCCCTGCCAAACATCAAATTTACAGATGAAAGTATAAATCAAAATGCCCTGCCTGGTGCCAACGTGCGTCATCTTCTCATTTATTGTTACATATTAGAAATGCATCTCATAAATGGGATTAACGCCAAATTTTTCACCCTATCATTTCACGCACTATTGAATGCGGTATGCAAATTAACTTGAGACGAGTTAAGCTTGTGTTTGTTGTTATTATTCTCCAAATGTTCAAGACAAAAAAGGGGTTACTCACACATGCAGGTCAAACAAGAGTGAGTGATTTTTTTTTACAGATAAAAAAAAACTGGAGTTTTTGTTGGTGAAAAAACTAGATTGTGTAGGGAGGTAGAGACGTAAATTACACCTGAAAGTGAGTTTACCACTTGAAAATACCCACTTGATAGCTCAGCCTTCTCGAAATAACACCAATTATTTAAAGTTCTGAATGATACCTACAGAAAAGGATGTGTGTAGTAGGGCAATGTCAATTACATGTAGTACACCGAAAAACAGTTTATATCTAAAACCATTATTCAATGCACATTTTTAATCATATACCGGAACATAAAAAACCAAGGTAGGAATTTTTATTACGCAATTAAGATGCTGCTTCTTTCAGAGATGTAATCTATATAGCAAACTAGAAATCAAATGTACCTTTGGGTTGATTAGCTTTTATCGGATTTGAATCTCATCTGAGATATAAAATGTACAAGCTTTAACTTTTTAAAGTGATAAGAGTACTTACCTCATGAGCATATTACCAGTCTTGGTTCAGACGTGCATTTCTTCTGAGCAAAAAGCAAAACCTCAGATGTATTGGTTGGTAAAGTCGCTGGCTCATACGGTATACGGTTAAAGAACCCTATACAACTTCATAAATACATAGATCAGAACATTTCTTAAAGAGTACAAGAGTAACAGCTCCACCTCAGTGTCGAGCCCTTGGCTTCTCTACTGCCGATTGTTGTTTTTTGTTGGTGTTTTAGGGCCCTCCAACTGCAAAGGTCATTAGAGCCGCGTCCACAGCATAGTTCTTATGTAGAGACTGCACAGACACTACACTAATGTGACGATTTTTGGGTATTAGCAGTACCCAGTTTTCCCAAGCGGCCACTTCTTGGATATTTTGCCGCTATTCATGCAGTAAGGGCTCTGAAGTGCAGGCCACACGGCTTAGTTAACCATCCGACAAAAGGCGTACTTGGGACTGCTCTCTCGCTTGAAGAAGTCATCCTAACCTGCATCCACGGACTCTATCTGCTTGGACGTCAACGTCAACCACGCAACCATTGAGTCACTAAGGTGGGCTTTCAGTGTCTGTAAGCAAATATAATAAGTGATAGGACAATCAGCATAATGTAGTAACAGACCTGGGAGGAGGGAATCGGGTAGCCTGTCCAGCAAAGTAGTGAAAACTAAAAAGTGGGAAAGTGTACTACAGTGAAACCTCTCTAATTGGTACACCCGGGATACCCAGCCAAAGTGTACCCATCAGAGAGGTGTACCCATAAGAGGGGTAGTAACAGCCTAAGCAAAAAAGCAAGCAACTCCTAACCCTTTTCCCGCCTATGGCAGGGTCGGGTACCCATTTGTCCCTCTGAATGGACACGGGGTGATACATTGGTCATAGTTTTTTCTGCAGCCGGTTGCCGGCCAAAGCTGCACCCCTACGTTTATTTATCGTCGGTCTAGTGTTCGTTGGGGAATGCTACCGACGCCAGGGGGCGAGTTCCTACACCTGGAAATTTTGCCTCATCTACCCGCTGCGTAATAGAGAGGGTTCTTTTACTTGCAAGTGCCATCGTACACCCACACGGGACCTCGGTTTTACTTCTCATCCGAAAGAAGGCACACTCGCGGCTTCTTTCTCGCCGGAAAGAAGCCGACCCACCACGGCCCAGTATCGAATCTAGACTACTGGCGCAGTTGCCGAGCGTGCTAACCACTACGCCACCGCGGCGGGTTAGGGGTAGTAACAGCCTATGGATGAAAAATCGGTGCCTGAAGAATTTGTACAAATATAAGGGGTGTACCCATAGAGAGGTTTTACTGTAATTATAAGCTTCAGTTAGCTCTAACCCTAGTAGTTGTCAGGGTAACACTTAACTTTGCAACTATAATAAACTGATCATCATCATCCCCTTATACCGCCTGTGGCAGGGTCGGGTCTGCGGGTTCATTGAACATGCTCTGACTGTGGGCGCCAGGCGTCTGGAACTCGCAGGAATATTGGCTGGATAATATAATAAACTGATGAACGACTGAAATTTGAGAAATTTGAATTCACTATCTCATAATAACCACCCTGTAGCGTAATTTCCAAAAAGAGAAAAGAATAGAACAGAAAGTTTTACTCTTGGGTGTGGTAAAAATTTAACCTGAATATGAAATTCAAAAATATTAAAAATTATAAAGTGAATATTTCTGGAACTCTGGGGTAACATTTTCCTCAAATTCGACCTTCAAAATTTAATAGCAACCCCGTTTCTGTCGAGGTGCTGACGTACTTACGGGCCGCCAAAAACATTGTTTAGACCAACTAACGAAATGTACATATCATATGTAGATCAGCAAAATGTTCTTGGTATGCGAGATTGTTTTGTGGCGTCAGTGTACAATCATAACAGTAATAACAAGTCAACATTAAATCAACTACATTCATAACTAGGTCGCAACATACACGATATTCTGCAATAATATTTGGCAATCAGGGCTTACCATTTGCCTGGAATTCGTTACGCGTTTACTATCTCCAACTGCTACAAGTGCAATAACGAAATAGCGATGAATTGGTCACTTCTACTTCAGGGAAATCCAAGCTGACATTCCTCGGCGAACCTTTAATGGAAAAGGATATTACTCTATAAAGTTAATATTTAGAAGCTATTAGAAAGGTATAGTAAGTAATGACAAAACTTGTACATTTTTTTTGTAAACTTTCTTGAAGCTTAGTGGGAGCGGCGAGTTGCGTTGGACACACCAGTTCTCGTCTGATCACTGAAGTTAAGCAACGCAAGCCCAGTTAGTACTGACATGGGTGGTCGCTCGGGAAAGCTGGGTACTGCTAATACCCAATAATCGTCGCATTAGTGTAGTGTCTGTGCAGTCCCTGCTTTAGAACTATACAGTGGACGGGTCTCTAATGACCTCGTAGTTGACGGGACCTTAAACTGCAACAAACAAACAAACAAACAATTGAAGCTTAGTCATTTTCTTATTGTAGAAGTAATGAATGCTGCAGTGCAAGCTTGTAGGGAGCCGCTTATTGCGTTGGACACACCAGTTCTCGTCTGATCACTAAAATTAAGCAACGCAACCCCAGCTAGTGTGGCCGCTTGGGAAAACTGAGTACTGCTAACAGCCAATAATCGTCGCATTAGTGGTGTATCTGTGAAGTCTCTGCTCTAGAACTATGCAGTGGACGGGGCTCTAATGACCTTGTAGTTGAAGGGGCCCCAAACACCAACAAACAACAACAACAGCCGGCTGCGTAAAACGGTCCAACATGTGTCCATCCAGAGCAGTGCGGGATTTAGATATTGAGAGATCCTAGGCTATTACATGGGTGGCCGCTTGGAAAAACTTGGTACTGCTAATACCCAAAAATCGTCGCATTAATGTAGTGTCTGTGCAGTCTCTGCATCAGAACTATACAGTGGACGGGGCTCTAATGACCTTGTAGTTGAAGGACCCTAAAACACCAACAAACCAAACTGCAAGCTTGTAAACTAGAACTCGTACATCAGTTGTAGAACTTGCTGGAGCCATCTCTGTTAACAGGGTGTTTCTTGTAATTTCATTTTATCTACTTGTAGCAGTCTCCATTTCGTGCCACAAAGTGATAAGCACACAAAAATAAACGATAAATATTAACATTTCTTAATATGGCACTAGTGTCCCAGTGTGAAAAATACTTAAGGATATCAACAGTTATAAATTGTTTACGTTCTAGAGTACTTGTTGAAATATTAAATTATCACATTGGGATATTTCATTTGACACTATAGATTCATCTACAGAAATTCCTCGAAAGTCAAGGAACTTAGAAACGTATTCCTATAAAAATCCTGCGTGGGAAAAGTTGATTAAAATAGTCGATTATTTGCTGTAGGCTAACAATCTTGCGCAATTATTTTACTAAAATTTAATGTCTTTCTATTTTGAGAGCTATAAAACAGTCTTCTTCTGCATCTTTTTCAGAAGCAAAGCCTCTGTACATCGTTATGTGAAAAAAACCACACACAAATACCTAACAAGATTAACGAGATAAGTTACAATGACGTCGGAAACATCCAATTCTCCATACAACCAAGTAGCATCTTTCGACAGTGATAAATGTGCCAACAACAACAACAGTTCTGAAGCTAATGATAACCACATAGAACCAACTCTAACGCAAGAACTTACCGATATTCATCACCAAAATGAATTTTCAGACTCTGGACTCGAAGAAGTGAGGAAAGTAACTGAAAAATTGAAATTAAATCCAAGACGTCCATCAATAGCTAAGTGGATGGCAGAGAACCAAAATGGAGGATTCAGAAACAGGACTAGACTTCTGACAACTGATCAGGAAGTGAATCTAACTTCGGTAGTAAATGACAAATTCTCTTCTGTTGACGAAGCTATTCACTGGATTAAAAATGAATTGGTAAGTCAAATAATTACCTCCATCGTGTATTGTTACCTTAAAGCAGGAGGGAGCGGTAAATTGCGTTGGACACACCAGTTTCCGTCTGATCACTGAAGTTAAGCAACGCAACCCCAGTTAGAACTGACATGGGTGGCCGCTTGGGAAAACTGGGTACCGCTAGTATCCAAAAATCGTCGCATTGGTGTAGTGTCTGTGCAGTCTCTGCATCAGAACTACACAGTGGACTGGGCTCTAATGACCTTGTAGTTGAAGGGCCCTAAAACACCAACAAACAAACAATAAATTAAAGCAGGGGGTGAGCAAGTTATGGCCCGCTATGTCTATTCGTACT
The DNA here is from genome assembly GCA_013389805.1 of Trigoniulus corallinus. NCBI lineage: Eukaryota > Metazoa > Arthropoda > Diplopoda > Spirobolida > Trigoniulidae > Trigoniulus > Trigoniulus corallinus. Next base: position 8,959,747 of record JAAFCE010001963.1, on the reverse strand, counting down.
GCCTGCCGATACGCTTTTCTTGTCAAAATTCATGGAACTGGAGCTACACTAGGGACTTCATCCAGGAATATTGGACGAAAATTGCATTTATTAGTAATTCTAGATCTCTTTTCTTCTAGTAATTTTAGATTTGTATCTGCAATGTGGCCCTTAGAATGCAAGTAACCGAGATGCGAATGCTGCGGTACATGAGTGGAGTGTCGAGAGCTCATAAATGAGTATATTAGAGCTAGCCAGGGGGTGTGGACATCGCGAAAAAAATGAGGGAGGGCAAGTTGAGGTGGTATGGACACCTAATGATAAGAGGGGAGGAGGAGCTCGTTAGGTCAATTTCAGGAATGCAGGTGGTCGGAAGCACCTGGGGTAGGGGGAGACCGGAGCAGACGTGGGAGCAGGTTGTCCGTAAGGATATGGTAGTGTGTGGGGTGGACGGGGACCTGGTTGAAGATAGGCGGGAGTGGACAGCTAGACCTCGCAGACCTGACCCTGCCGCAGGCGGGATAAGGGTATGATGATGATGATCTAGAACAGTGGTGGCG